>DVZL01003462.1:0-13968 GCA_018236625.1 Lasaia peninsularis
CAGAAACTTTAGAAAAACTAAAATCATCATCAGCCATAAATGATTTAATAAATCAGTTTGCCGAAAAAAAGGCAAGGCGAATCAATATTTAAAATTTGATTTCTATTTGTAAAATGGTTGAATTATGTTATAATAAATAAATATTTCTTTTCACAATATTTTTTTTCTTTTGTGAAAATTCTTTAACCCCATATAAGAGCCCAAACAAATTTTCATACGGGGTCCCGCCAAGGCACGCTACGCCACAGGGTCGTAGCCGCGGGCGGAAAGCTCGTCTTCCTTATTTCTTAAACCTTGATACGATAGGCGAGCTCACACTTCACGTCAGATCGTCGCAAAGCTAAAGTTAAAGCTGGAAGCTCTTCCTAACTCAACGAAAGATCGCGGGACATGCGACACAGATCTAACATTTACAATTTGGTTTTATTCACGTAAAAATGTAACAATGCTTTATGCAAGCAAAAATTACACTTCTACAATACTGCAAAATACATTAAAGTTGTACTATTAAAATATTTAAAGCCAGTTTTTGGCTGTTTTTATAGTCGTACGGTACCCTATGTGCGCGAATCCTACTCGCACTTAGCCGGTTATTTTTATAATAGAAACTAGACATACATTTCAAAGGAATATAAAGTTTTGGTGATGTAGGTTTGCTACTAAGTAAATTTGGGAAAATACACAGCTTACCGATTATAAATATGAAAGTTTACGTGTGGGAGTGTGTCTGTGTGTTTGTTAGTTATTTTTTCACATTTACGGTTAATGTATGTTATAAAATTCACAGTTACATAGCTTGGGTATACAATAGAATCTACATTGGCTATTTTTTAACCGATTACGATAAAAAGAGTATGTTTTACGCGAAAAGTATATTATAAGTCGGAAAAATTATGCCCTCCAGAGTTATTATATAGTATTAACATTAAGGTTAAAAATTTTAATTAATTTTTATTGTCAGTTAATTTACAGTTTTCGTTACTCCTGTAAATTTAAGGTAAAAATTAATGGAACCCTACTGCACAATTTTATTTAGTCACCGTTAGTCTGTATGTCGATTTAATTTTTTAGGATTTCGTACCAAAAAGTATAAGGAGGACCTTATTACTAAGACTTCGCTGCGCGTTCGTCTGTCTTTCGCCAAACTATATCTCATGAACTGCGATAGGTATACAGTTGAAATTTTCAGAGACGATGTATTTCTGTTGCCGCAATAACACTTACTAAAATCCCTACTAATACTATAAATGCGAAAGTAACTATCTGTTACTCTTTCACGCCTAAACCACTGAACAGATTTTGATGAAATTTAGTACAGAGATATAGCTGATCTTGAGGAAGGACATAGGCTACTTTTTAACAGACTACATTTAAAAGAGGGTATGTTTTTACGCAATAAATAAAGTCGGAAAATAACGGCTGCCTTTGTGAAAGTTGTCTGTATTATTTAAGTATTAAAATAATTCAAGCGGGCGAAGCCGTGGGCGGAAAGCTAGTATAAAATAAATTAAATAGTAAAAGGGGTACCTATAAAACGAATGACCCCACCTGACCAATTGTCGCTATTTATATTCGCGTTATAAAGAACGAGTATTCGCACGATATAGTCTCAGAATAGCAGTTGAAGAGTCTAAGAATAATTACAGTTACAGATTCACGTCAATATAACTAATTAAAATGAAGTATGTAGATTGAGTAAAACACGGTTTTGTTTTGCCGTTTTTATAGACAATAGATTCGGTAAATACGGAACCCTTGGTGCTTCAAGATCAAGTCACACTTGGCAGACTTGTAGGATTCCGTACGTAAAGGGTAAAGACGAAACCCTATTACTAAGACTGATCTCCGTCCGTCCGTCACTAGGCTGTATCTCATGAACCGCGATAGCTATACAGTTGAAATTTTCACAAATGATGTATGTCTGTAGCCACTATAATGAAAAATACTAAAACGGGAATAAAGAAAATATATAAAGGGCGCTCCCATAAAACGAACTTAATTTTTTTGCAGTTTTATGGATAATGGTACAGAATCCTTTGTGCGCAAGTCCGACTCGCACTTGGCCTGTTTTTATTTTATAGTACGCACAGTACAGTTGCAGTAGTCTAAAAACGTAGAACCATAACTAAATACTGATTTAACCAACTTCTTTTCTTTAGGATAGAAAGGATTAGGGTTCATGATCAGTTCAATTCCAATTAAACTAACATACATACCTATTGCACTTACAACCTCTTTTTAGGTCTGTTGATATGAACACATCTATATTTCTGATACTATGTCTACTAACTGTTGTTTGATTAATCATATCAACTGATTTAGTATTTATAATTTGTACTCGAAAGTTCTAGAAGACCTATAATGAGCATTTACGTATAGAAATGAAATTATTCAGGGAATCGCCAATATCAACTTGTCAAAAAAAATAAAGTAAATTAAAAAAATGTACTGTTATATTTGTTGGTCCTCGTCCAAAAAAACTGAAGGAAATTAAAAAACCTAATGTTATATTTGTTGGTCCTTGTCCAAAGAAAATGACTAAAGGAAATTAAAAAACCTACTGTTTTGTTGATCCTTGTCCAAAAAATAACTAAAGGAAATTAAAAAAAACCTATTGTTATGTTGGTCCTTGTCCAAAAAAAATAACAAAAGAAAATTTAAAAAACCTTGTTATATATTTTGTTGGTCCTTGTCCAATAATAAAAAACGAAAAAAAAAAGAAATAAAAAACACTGTATAGCGAAACCCCATCCGAGTCGTTTAGTTTCCATAACGGATGATAGCGGTATCGGCTGCCTATTTGATAAGGGCGCCAGTTTTTATAGGTACAGAGCGACCGTTATCAAAATTCCGAAACCCAGAATAGAAACCAAGCACAATCCTAGATTAGGTTGAATTCGACTACACAAATGCGAGTTTCCTAATCATGATTCTCTTCACCATAAGAAAACTCGGAACCTATTTGTTCATGGTGGGTTTTGAACCTACACTAACCACTAGCCAATGTAGCAATATATAATATGTAGCCCCTAATATACTGTTCCAAACCGCTTTCCTTTTAGGATTTCATAGAACCCGCGGAATGCAGCCGCTTACTTTTGTCAGAGAGGTAATTTATATCCTTGGACAAAACATTTTTTACATTGTCGCAGTCATGATGGTGGCTTAAAAATGCAAGAGGATGGCAGGAACCTTTCGTGTTGATTGATCAAATATACACCTTACAAAGGTCGAAAACCCAGTGGCATTTAACTTTATGCTATTTAAAAGCCTACGATGAACAAATAAGAATTTGGATACTACTATACCTAAAACCTGTCATGTGTGTATTGACGTACTACTAGTAAATTTGGGGCATGATTTATGAAAAAAGATTAACCAATTTAGCAAACATAGCTCGTAACAACAATGCCACACGTATTAATTTGAGAGCGGGCGCGATCCGTCCAGTAATTTTTTACTCAAAACGGTGCATTTTAGAGAAAAATTGCAAGTGTTTTTTGGTTAAAATAACTTGCAAATCGGTTTTTAGAGGACCATTTTGCACAAGAATCTATAAAGATTTGCTATCGGAATAATTTTGGCTACGGGGGCGAGACTTGTGCCAGGACTATTAAGAATCTCGATATGTAAAATATAAAATTACAGTAAACTCTTAAATGGCATGATGAACGGAAACAAAATGAGCAAGGTATCGTGCATTTTTTTTAACCGGCCAAATGCAAGTCGGGCTCGCGCACAAAAATATCCGTACCTGTAAAAACGGCAAATAGATTCGAATTTTACACATACAACTTTATTTTAAAGTGAATATGTAACTAAGTATTTTGAGTAAAGATCGAGCGCTTTTTTTACTACGATCTAAATATGGAAAGCGACATCTATTGATCGGGTCGGGTCGTCCGTTGTATGGGTGTCTTTATTCTATATTTAAGTTTTTACAGCGCAAATGGAATAAATCATCCATGAAAATTTCAACTTTAACGGTTCATTAGACATAGCTTGTTGACAGACTGACAGACAAGACACTGTAGTCTCAGTAGTTCAGTTTTTACCCTTCGAGTACGGAACCCCAGAAACGACGAAAATCGAGAATTAGATTTTTATTTAAAATGAGAACGTCTGTCATATTAAAAAAAACAGCTTTTTGCTAAATGCATGACGGTATACATACTAAAATGAAAATGTTGGTCTGCCTGTTTGTTTTAGCCAATATATGGAACGGGTGAAGCGATTTTGACGGGTCTTTCACTCGCAGTAGGTGTATCACCTATTCGTATTTGATGAAATACTTACTCTACTTTTGGTATAGAATACAAAAAAAAATTCAAACGCGGAAGAAGTCGCGGGCTCAACTAGTATCAATGTTTCAATTTTTGTTGGTCTGTCTATCTGTTCTTATATATCAGCTAATATCTGGAATGGCTGGACCAATTACGAAGGGACTTTCTGAAAAATAGGTGGTGTAAAAAGGATTAACTTATGCTACTTTCATTTTAGAATTCCATACAATAAATTCAAACGCGAAGTCACTGGCAGTTGGGTAATAAATTTAATTTCGCACTACTTGCACAAAGTGTTACCTATGTTATTTGATTTAATTCCGAGATTTTGTTTATAAATTAGATAAGTTTGATAAAAATATCTCTAAAGCTCTGTTTGTTTTTTACGGGTGTTATCAAACGATATTTATAGGAGAAAATAACATATAAACAGCAAAACATACACTCAGGACCAGACTAGAAACTGGGCTCCCATACAACGTGATTTCTTCGCAATTTTTACATACAATGGTACATAACACTATGTGCGCGATTCTAAATCACACTACCGTCATTTTTTTATATTGACGTTAATTTTAGCATAAATCATATTTTCATAATACAAGTATTGCAACTTCTGAGAAAATATTCGGTAACTACTCAAAAATCTAGTTCTTGATTTACTTTATACTTAAAATAGGCTAGTTTGATGTCATTAGTTTATTTGGAAGAATATTAATGAATTTACGATAACAACTAATGTACTAGTTTCAAATAGCAACATATATATAAAATCTAGTCCGTTTTATATTCTTTACACTTAAGTAAAGACCTATTTTGTAGACCAAGTACATAGATCTATATATAATAAGCCAAAATACAAAAAGTTTTGAAGACTTTTTCCCTTAGCTAGGTTAAAAATTGCTTTTCCAAATAATTAAATCTCTCGTGTAGGGTTGCATGTAAAAATGTGGCCGAAAGTAGTTGGAGGATAAAATTATTTTTTTAACCTAAAATGTTATTACCTATTATGTTCACTAGATGGCGTAAACGGTTTTGTGAAATGTTTATACTAAAAATATATTTATAAACAACTCTATGTAACTTCGTGTGAAAAGTCTTTTTTGAGACATTTGTTGAGCCGTGGTCATTCATTACATTTCCTGACTTGGAATTTATTAGGTTCCTACTTATATACCTATACCGCTGTAAATGTAAGTTTTTTTTAACTTAACTAAAACTACAGAGATATTTATAATGAGAATATTATTGCAAGTACGGCTATCCTACTAATAAATTTAAATGAAAAATTCTATACGTAAAGAAAACGAATTGCTTTCTATTTTCTGTCCCCGATTGGAGATTTCTGTAAAATTTATTAAATTTACGAAATGCAATCGCAGAATTTAAGCTGCATATATGTAGTTCAAAAAGCTTAGGATTTTGGCAATCCTAAGTATTCATTTTTTATCAAAAATTCCAATAAAAAAAATGCTTTTGTAGAAGTAAATTATATGTACTTGGAAACAAAATAATATATAACTATTAATAACTAACATGATTTTAGAAAAAAAAGGAAGTCTAAGGCAAAAATAAATCATAATACGTACTTAACTTCCTTATAAAAAAAAAAAGAACTTATGTTTAATTAAGTACCCATATAAAGCAAATTTTATGAAAATTGATTAAATGAAGTGTTTCATAGATATGACGTATGATTTTGTAGATAACTTATAGTTGGTATGACGGAACAAAAATTGAAGTCAATTTGGTATCTTCCATGTCTTACCCACCCTTATATCCGTTTTTATATAAGACTAGTTGTGCCCGCAACTTCTTCTGCGTTTTTATTTTATATATTTCTAAAATAAAAATAGCCTAAGCAGTTCCTTATAGCATCCAGTCCAGCCGTTTCAGAGTATAGCGGGTACAAACAGACAGACAGACAAAAATTGTAATTGTTCGTTTTGGATGTGCATTTAGTAAAAAGCGGTTATTTTAATATTACATACAAACACTATAATTTTATTTATTTGTATAGATGATATCGGGGTATGTCACTAATTTAATGTGGTAGTTTTCTTAGTTTGACCTCAACAACTCTGAAGGCCAAATTCTAATACACGAATTCGTGTTTCCTTACTACGTTTTCTTCCACCGAAAGAATGCTAAAATATACTGGATTTAAAAATAAGTTATTGGCACATGGTGGAGTCGAAACTGCACTACCGGAATGGAAATCATACTAAACTAGTCCATCGACGCTTGATTTGGTCACTTAATTCCAGACTTTTGTAGTAAAATGTTCAATGACTATGTACCCATGTCATGTGATTAATATGTGCGTTTGGCCATGTAGGTAGTGATAGAAAATAATGCAACATATTTCCACTTTCTTGGAGTTGTGAGTAATGAATACGTCTAACACCGCGGTTCGCACGTGCTTTCATACAACAGGAAAGATTTGAGTCACATAAATAAGTTGGGTCTAGTCGACTTTTGTCCATTTATATTTTATTGATACCTATAATAGTTGACTAGCCCACGTATCTCAAGCATATACTTGCCATTCAGTTTTTATATAAATACTACCAGATTAAAATAAGATCTTTAAAAAACTGTTCTACAGAGCTACTACAAAATAAAAACTAAGCTACTAATTAGGAAGTTGATTCGCTATTGTCTAATGGATGAATAGTGACTTAGTTATGTATCCCTAAATCTGATCATTTTGTATTATAGCCAATTTGTATCACGAATTTCACTAATATTCACGTCATCCAAGTGTACCTACTGTAATGTAAGTACGTACCAATGATCGTATACAAACTTTCACTTTTTAAAAAGTTTGTAATGATTCTTTTGGTAATATTTGAAACGGCTTGTTTCAGAACTATGCGAAAGGCTTAGCATTTCCATTTTCTTTTTCAATGTTCATTGCCAACCATGCGATTTACCAAGGTAATTGCCAACCCTGCGTTTTACCAAGGTATTGACTTGCTAACACTCGGACTGAAAATTTATAGCTAGTTGTCTCTCTACAATTATGAAACCAGCGTGTTACCTACTGTTTGGAGATTTCTATCGGAATTGGCGCTGACCACGTGTAGGTGTACTATGTTTGTTTTATATAGGTACTTAAAACACACATTCAAATAAGGTTCTTTTTACGATAAACTGTATAAGGGACTGTTTTCCTTAATCTGTTATATGAATAATAACAATATTTTATAGTTCATGTGATCTGATCCTGGCACTGCGATTTATATAATATTATTTATTCTTTAAAAGTAATTATCTACAAAACGAGAAATTTACGTCAATATTTACTAGTCTGTTGCGTAATGTGAAAGACAAAAATCGTAGTGCCAGTCTCCGTCAACACGAGGTTATAATAAAACCCACGGCTCAGTGGGAAATTTTATTAAATTTCTGTGCGGGGATTGAACCCGCTAACCACATTACTCGAATCAATATTGGTATCTGCGCCAATAATAGTACAAATTGCTGCTCCCTGTAACTTAGATTGATTATCATTTAGGCATTAAATGGAAAATTATTTTTATTTCATCAAGTATCTCTTAAATTTATTTTTGTTCTGGCAACGTCGTAAACATTCTATTTTATTTGATTTAAGTACTTATCGCTATTTATTAACTACTAAGCTTACTGGGAGCGTTTTGTATATTTTTCAACTTTGGCCACATTTAAGCATAATATCGTGTAACGACATTTTATTTCTTTTGTAAGGTCTACTACTATACAATCTAACAATAATTTAAGTCAGGATTAAATATTACTGAGATAGAAGATTTATGTTTTTACTGACTGGGACACTGAAATAATTTTCAGTCACCTCTAAATAGTAAACGTATTTTCTCCTTTTGAACTCATATCAACGAAAAATTATTATTAGGGTCACAAGAAAATATAAATCTTCATAATTTTTCTTTTTAATTCAACATGACTTATTTGGATAAATAATTGTGCGCTTATAAAAAGCGTAATTATCAAAACAATTTATATCAATACCTTTTTCAATCTTTGTTTTTATTTCCCTATACTTTCAACTATTTCTAAAGTAAAATATTTTTTTTTTATCAAATGTGAAAAAGTTCTAGCAAATATCAACCTCGGATCTGTAGTTTAGATATAATCGTAAAGTACTAGTGATGAAAATGTATAACTGTCATCTTCAGTTACTCTTGTTTTTTCGAAAAAAATGAGTCATTTTTTTCTTAGAAGTTTCTTGGAATATTACCAAGACTATTCGGTTGACCTTCTACAGCAAAGTAGCGTTTTCGTAGTTTTCTTTCCACCTATCAATGTCCTCGTGTTAAATAAGTTTGATTTCAATATATAGGTACCCTACACATACCACCATCACTATACCTAACCTCAAAATTAGGTCTTATTTACACCTATGATATATTAACTACAATTCGCGTACTTTCATAAAATGACTAAAGCGAATGCTCTCAAGCTCTTTTCCTTAAATTTTTGTAATATCATTTCAGTTGTACTAAAAAAATTTAAATTACGGTAAATAACCTACTGCAGAGTACCGAATCCAGCCATCCAACTAGCATTATGAATTTGTATTTAGTAAGCTGAACAACCATTTCTGCAACACTTGAGACTTGCACGTCAATATTTAATTTAGAGTGCATTAATGACATTAGAGCCAAGTATATATGTTTTAAAACAAAAAAAACCTAGACATTGAGTTATATATACACACCGAAAGGTAGGTTAGAACATTACGCAACTACGATTATCTATTTATTTATCCTTGCAATTTTTCTATTTAGATTAGTGTTGTACGAAGTAGATTACTCAATATCACCAGAATGTGAATTACTAAAGAACTGAATACAAAATCATAATAATTAAAATAGATTGTAACAATATGGTTTATATGTCCAAAAATAAGGGCTTTCAGAAATCAAATTTTTGGAAAAAGAAAATTGCATATAAAATTAAAAATGTTCACTAATGCTGCTAAACTGACAAAAGCAATGAAAAAAATATCTTTGGATTTAGTATTTCAGTTAATAATAACTAAATAGATGTATAATGGATTGTGTGATCCAGTCAATATTAGCCAATATATTTCAGTTACAAGTTAATATATCCAAAAGAAATATCAAAATAGCAAGCAATTCGTAGTCATACAATACAATAAAGCCAAAGTTTTTCTATCCAGCCTCTTTAGGTTTAATTAACTAAACTAATGATGAAATGCTGACAGTACAAAATGTATGACATCTTTTATTAGATCTTAATTTCAAATTTTGTAGCATTTAAGCATAAAAAAATGTACTTAGTGTTAAAAATTACTGTTAATTACAGTAATTTTTATACATCACAATAATTTGCAGTACAATCCTCTTTTTTTCTATTATATAAAATGACATTAAATTCGTCTTATTATTATATTAATTACTTACTTCAAAGTTTATACTTTTGGTTATTGAGGAAATTTAAAACAAAACAGTACATTTCACCTTGCAATTTCTGATCATTTTTAAAAAATAAATATAATTATCATATATCTCAATATAAATCACAAATGACACATGCTATTCAACTTAAAGATTTTGTAATCAGTTTTTAGTAAGTCATCCATGGATATACTTTATATAATAGGTAACTTTACCAATTCGATAAAAAATATTTCTGTATGTGTATCAGGTAGTGAACTGCTTCCTTTTTCCGTAACAAAGAAAAACTTGTGATCAGATGCAGCGTCGTCCCCAAAGGCTCAGCGGCGAGTCCTGGGGTTTCAACTGCGATGTTTTTCAACTTCAGCACGCTTGACAAGTCTTTGAACAGATTTAGGTCAATATTCAACGAAACATTTTTAATAATTTCAACCTTTATTTGAAATAAATTCTTTACACAAGATATAAATGTGAAACCCATCAACTTATGCATTTTAGACTTACCAAAATATGTACACTGGCAACCTAAAAAATCATTTTTCGAAGATAATTTTAGTTTTTGATCTGGGATGCCATCACCCCCTGCAAAAATAAAAAATATTATTAAAGTAATTGTTGTAAAATTATTAAAAATATACTTACGTTTAGGCTTAGGCGGAATTAATTTTATTGCTCCGGGTTTTTCTGGTTTTTCTACTTTATCCATTTCAATTATTTTTGGTTTTTTCTCAGGAGGTGTTTCATTATGTACTGGAGATGGACGTTTTGGTATAGATACTGTAGGTGGTATAACAGGTGGTGGAGGTTTTTTATTTAATAAGGTAGCTCTTGAAGGAGGCGGTTTGATTTCTTCTTCTAATCCATGTTTCCTAAATTTAGAATTAAACGTTTTTACTGTCTTCGGCTTTGGATCTTCAGGTTTTCTGACTTCAATAGAAATAGAAGGCTTTTCTCTTTTTACATCGCTTAACCTGGGAATTTTTCCTAATTTCTGTATAGAAGGGATCTGGGACTTTTCGTCTTTAGTTGAGGATTTATCTGTTTTCTCTTTGTCTACTTTGTCAGTTTTATGTACCTTTTCTTTATCCGTTCTTTCTTTGTCTGATCTATCTTTACTGTACTTTTCTTTAGCCTTATCTTTATCAGAAGAGTGTTTCTTGAGATCCGATTCATCTTTACTTTTAGATTTTTTGCTACTACTACTACTACTGCTACTATTATGTTTAGATTTAGAACTATGAGATGAAGATGATAAATGTCTATCTCTTTCTTTTCTTCTATCTTTACTACTACTACTATGCCTGTCCTTATCTCTACTACTGCTACTACTGTGTTTATCATTAGACGACTTTGTTTTACTAGAATGTTTTGAAATTGATTTTGAAGAACTACTATTTTCATTACTTTTATCCCTATTCTTGCTTTTATGTTTTTCTTTTACTTCAGATTTAGGTTGAACATCTTCCTCTAATGACTCACTGTCATTGACTTGAGATATTATTTGTTTACCATTTTTTAAAGTAATTTTTAAAACTGGTATTGTTTCAGGTTCTTTATTGGAATCTTTGTCATCTGCATCATTACTTATTTCGTTAATATCTTCGGGTTCTTCTTCTTTAATTTGATTAGCTAACGGAGCTTGGTTTTCTAACTCAAATGTTTCTTTTTCTCTGTCATTTCCAGGTGAAATTTCTGCTTTAATAGTACTCTCGACTTTAATTTCTGCCTCAACATCAGATATTATTTTTGATATATCCGTAATACAAACAGGTACAACTAGATCGCCTTTTACAGTTTTCAGCCATTGTTCAACCAACTTTGAGGCTAGAGCTCTTATAGCTAAAATAAAAATAATAATTAGAAATTGTCTATGTAATGATATGTGTAATCTTACAATAAAATACTACTACAAAATGTAACCAAAAACAAAGTAATTGGTAAACATTTAATATCTACAGTTCAAGTCTTACATAATTTCCTATTGTGTTGTTGTTGCCTCTTAAGCAAATATAATTTAAAAAAAATTAATTATAAGCACTTGATCAATTTCTATTCAATATTTGTTATTGTTATATTTGAGTGAAAGATTTGCTTGTAGTCACGCATTAAATATGCCTGGATGCAACCATGCCTGCATACACATACCTAACAATAATTATTATAATTTTTGTGTAAGAAAATAATACACTACATAGTTTGATAAACTAAACATTGTTTGGCAACTTAAATTAGTACAACTTATAATAAGTAAGCTTATAAATTATTTCTTAACCAAAAGTGTGAAATTATCAAAAAGTTCTTACCATAATTACTTTCATCTTTTGATAACTCTTTAACAAGTTTGGGGCAGTTATTTGTTTTCAGCCTTTCAATATCAACAGGGCACAGTAAGAGTAATTCTAATAATTCTTTAACAAATGGCAAATTTTTAGCAGCTATGCTTTCAGTGAGCCATATATGTACTAATTTCCATCCACCCAATCCCATAAATAAACTTAATAGTTCTGTATTTGTAGATTTGAGAATTTGTATGTATATACACTTAGATACTAGCTTTTTAGAAAACCTTGTCATCAAACTGAAAAAAAAATTAAAATTATTATCATATTACAATAAAATAAAATCTTAAAGCTATTTCACAAAATTGCTATGCAAAACACGTTTACAAAACATGCATTTTCAGTGTTAAGTAAATGAAAAAAATATCCTTATTAGGAGATCTACTATTCCTACATCTCTGGCCTATACCATTACCGTCCAATTTTTTTGTTTATATGTTTTTATGAATATAAGATGTAATGTTCCAAAATTCATTTATATGCAGCCTAAATCAATTTAGCTATTACACACTGGTTCTTACATTACAAGAAAGTGGTCCAATATCAGCTTTCACTAACTTGCTATATTATATTTATAGTACAACTCTTTGATGAATAAGTCTATTAAAAAAAATTCGCAAAAATGTCAACTAAAAAGAAGGAAAATAATTTAAATTGATTTCCTGCTTTAAGACATTTATTTAAGTCATTTTCCAATTTTCAAATTAACTTCAATTAACTAACTTTAATGTGATTCTCATTTAACAACTGTGGCAGCAGATAAATAAATAATTGTAATAAATATGACTCTTCAAACAATTTGATTAGTGTTAAAATAAAACAATAATTACTTGACAAGTCTTTGAACTTCGTCCTTGCTCTTAATACCACCATCTGGAGACAGAAGTACGCTCAAGCAGTTTAAAAGTTGGATAGGATCTATTCGTGGCTGAAACAAAGAAAAAAATATTTGTGACTAATCAATTTCAGGATTAATTTTTTCAAAGTTTCAAGTTCAAAAGTTTGCTTCCTAAATAATTATCACTAAGACACTAGGTGTTAACTGTAATTAATGGTTTAAGTTAAAATGTTAAGCATATTATAAAATATATGTAACTTTGATATTAGGGAACATACCCATACTACGTGACCCATTCAGGGGAGGGTCACACAGTCAATATATTACACTTCGTCACATAGTCAATATATTACACTTCTTCACATAGTCAATATATTCTAAGGAAATCTTGACCTTTTTCGAGCTATATTCAAATTATGGCGCGCAGCCTAGCGTTCAGCACTTTTTACTCACAGATGGCAATACTGACGCACATATGTCATAAATAACACCAGTTGATTTAAAACTAGATAGTTTTTGTACTCAATCAATGATATTTGAGCCAAATAAAATTATTTTAACTTTCTATTTGTAAAAAATGATTTAAAACCATAGTTATAAGTTGTTACGTGAAAATTAGAGGGGAGGGGTTATAAAAATGGTTAAAAATGTATGTAACATAGTATGGGTACTTTCCCTTAGTACTAGAATGAAACTTTTTAATTTTTGAATAGTACTGATACTGAAAACTTTAGAGAATAAAATGCTTAGGGAATGGAGGTGGAAATTGTCAATTCAACTATTAATTTATGATTAAACAATAATTTTGACAACATATTGCATTTATATAGAAAAAAAAAGAGCTAATTGTGTCAATAGTATGTATATAATAATAAAAGAAAAAACTTGAGAGGTGTCAAGGGACACCAGGATGGAACGAAGTTTACGATTATTTAAAAAAAAATAAACGTCGCGACACCACACTGTTCAATGCGAAATAGAAATGAAAATATCTGGCTTGCTTTGTATAAGAGACAGACAGAGAAACATGCGCACGGCCGCACAGCTTAATCCGGCGACGACATAAACACAGTGGTTACTATAGC
>DVZL01003463.1:0-13965 GCA_018236625.1 Lasaia peninsularis
TTCATTATTGTCACGCAGTAAAAATATTTTCTTGGTAAAAGAAGTTTGTTTACAAAAATTATTGCTTCTCATGACGGAAAGTATACATATTAGCATAGTTTGAAAATTCACGTACAAAATGACGTTTTTCTGTTTTCAGAGTCTGAATATTCAGTTTTGGTCAGTTTCACCCGATAAATAGTGTTGAGTTGTAACCGAGGTTGGTTACGGTTTCGGTTTTGGCCTTTTGGATTTTGTAACATTGTTTTAAGTAAATAATTAACATATTATGGACATATTACACAAATTGATTAAGCCGCAAAGTGAGCGAATCATATACATGTGTTATTAATAAAATATTAACCGTGTCTGCGACTTCGTCTCTTAAAATTTAGTCAAGCCATTCCAAAGATTTTGAGATTTGAGATATCCAGAGCCGGGACAAACAAGTCCGAAGAGACAAAAATTGTAAAAAATAAATGTATATATTTACCGTGTGGATAGATATACATACACGGTAAATATATCAATTTATTTATGCATTACGTAAAAAGCAGTTTCTTTAATATTATCTATGGTTTATATTATCTCTCTTTCATTTCTTTTTATTAAAAAACGTTATTAAAAACTTTCATAGTGTCAAAATAACATTTTCCTCGTATCCTCGTAAAAATAAACCCACTTTCCTACCAGGAAGCTCCTAAGTGGTGTATAATCGTTAGTATGGTTATTCCCAATAAGACCACTGGTGGACCACTGTGTGGCAACTCACCCACCACCTTACATATTCCTGCCATCATAATGACATAGTCATATTCCGGTCTAGATGGTAGGCTAGTAGGTGGGCTTGCACGTCAGGCCTAACAGCCCAGTTAATGACAGCGACGTACGTATAACATCCACGGTGTCTATTAGGTGGTTGTCTCTTACCATCAGGAGAGCCGTGTGTTGTTCACTGTGTCTGTCCCTATATCCCTATGTATGCTTAAATCTTTAAAACTACGCCACGGATTTTGATGAGGTTGTCTCAAATAGATAGAATGATTGAAGAGGAAGGTTTTTATGTATATAACATGTGTAGTATACCCTTGCGAAGCCGGGGCGGGTCGCTATATCTACATAAAAATAACATAATTATGACTTTTGCTGAGTGACGTCATAATACAAGAAACCAAACAAATAAGCTCTATCAAACTCCGAAATATGCATAATAGTGACGTTTGGTTTTATCAAGCGTGACGTCATAGGTCAACTCGGATAAGCTACTTAACTTGCGTTTCAGTTCTTGTAACTAATGCATAAAAATATTTTTGATAAAATAATTTATGTATTGTACTGTTTATTTATAACAAAAATAATTAATTATCGTCCCGCCACATCCCCAAAGGGGTAGACCAAAGTACATAGGTACTTTTAAGATATTAGGTCCAAAACTGAAAAAAACTGATGAAAAATGGGTCTACCGGGAATCGAAACTGGGATCTCACGCGTCAACGTTGGACTACGTTTGACAACAGAGGAGATCATTGAATTTAAATTAACGCCAAAACAGACCAATATTTGATTATTGTTTCCAAAAATCATTTACATCGTCTCATATTGGTCACATGTACCTACACGAGGATATTGAGTGACGATATTTATTTTAAACGAGCTTTTCGCCCACGACTTCGCCCCCATCAATTATTTTGATAACACTTTCAAAGGGCAGAATTTTTTTCGGCTTATAATATTGATTGTGTAAAAAACATACCCTCTTTTTAATTAGTCAGTTAAAACGTAGCCTATGTTCTTTTTCAAGCTCAACTCTATCTCTGTACCAAATTTCATCAAAATCGGTTAAGTTCTTTAGGCGTGAAAGAGTAATAGACAGAGTTATTTACGAGTACCTCTAACATTAGTAAGGATTCAATGTAGTTGCATAGTTGTGGTGGTTTGTATTTACACATACATTAAACGTGTGCGTGACAGTATCACTTGCGGTGAGGATATGTACACGTGCGATACCAGCTTGTAGTTAACAATGTATTTGCAATTGAAAATTTGGTGATGAAATCTCGTGGCTGGAACACGTGACAACGCTTCAGGAATTGGAGAACTTTCGCGACGATTGTTCTCTACTGAAACGCTTATATTAAGATGAATTTCGTTTCGCATCTTTGTCTATAGTGTAGTATACTATAATCTATACATTTTTTAATAAGATAAGACAGCGAACAAGCACATGGAGAACAATCTGCGGCCCGGAATGTTAGACCGTATGTAAAAAGCTACCAGCCACCCTACCCTTCGGATCAGGACACGACAATTATGGCAACAGGAATAGGTAAATTCGGGTAAATTGCTACACAGCACTCTACCATCAGTGGTCATGTTAGAAGTAATCCAGTTAACCTATGCTCACCCTTTACGAACTGCCTGGTAAGGTAAGTGACCCGGACCAAAACGATAATAAAACTGAAGATGAGCGGTTCTCTACATTGAAGATATTTAAAGAAAAAGGACTAAATATGGTCATTTTTTTTGCCTTTTTAGAATGTTTGTCACTCTGTCTGTGTCGCGGTCGCTATTCAAAATGAAGTACTGAACCACATCACAGAAATAAGTTCTATTCCACTATCGGCTTCATGATTCAGCGACGTCAAGTTTGATAAGAGTAGAGCGAAAAAACTGAAATTCGGTTTTCTGTAGCGGACAACACTATTATTCCGAATTTAAAAGTCGTGACCCATACTAGATTTTTTAAAAATACGTTTATTAACACGTGTGACACGTCGGGGCACGACTTGGGTCACGATATTTAAATTTTCTAACGCGTGATCGTATGACGCAACCTTAAAGGCTTTCTTGAATCATTCTTCAATATTGTCTCAATTGTTATGAGTATTTTATTAATTGTGGTACGTTCACAATATGTAGCTGCTGTATACTTAAAAACGTGGCGGAGCACGTGACATTTGAGAGCCTCAATGGATTCGTTAACGCTTCGGACACCCTTAAGACCCAGGTTCGAAAAACAACAACTTTTTTTTATCACTAAGACTCCGCTGTCCGTCTGTCAGTCTGATTGTCACCAGGCTTTATCTCATAAACCATGATTCGATATCCCAAGGGCATAAATAAATATTGTCACGCTCATATCCCTGAAATAGTAGTCAGAGCATCCACGATTAGCCGACAATACTTGTTATGGCAGGTGGCAAATCTGTCGCCATATCGGGCACACATTCCAGGTTTTGTCACGATGTAAAGGGCATAAAGGGTTTTTATACAACGAACGATCTGACTTGACCAAAAACTATAACGATCTATATTTAGATCATGGTAGGAGATAGTGCCAGGATCCAGATGCTACCCTCATACGAGCAGCCTGATTGGCAAGCAAATAGTCTATTCTACTCAAAGTATCCAGGGAATCGCACTCTTGATCCAGGATAAAAATAAACATTGTCATGATCAAATACAATTGGTTGATACCAAAAAGATTAACCAGGTGGTAGAGTGCTGTGCAACACGCCCTGGTTGGGATCCACCGCTTTACCTATTCCTGCCGCCATTGTCGTGTCCCTATCCGGAGGGCAGGGTAGCCGGTAGACTTGCACATACGGTCTAAGAGCCTGAATACAGCCGGTTCTTTTGATATCAGAATTGTCTCTTACCATCCTAAGACCCGTGTGCTTGTTCGATGTTATATCGCAAAAAATGTTTTTAGAACTACCACTGGTGGTCACTTGTTAATTGAAAACACATATCTCATTTTCGCTATAACAACAAAAAAAAATGTATAAATATATTTAAGGGAGCTCCCATTTAACAAACGTGACTTCTGGCTCGATAGGCAAACGAGTATTTTTTTATCACTTTAATTATAAATAATTCACTACAAAAAACGGGATTTTTTTGCTATTTTTTGATAACGGTACAGAACCCTTCGTGCGCGAGTCCGGCTTACTCTTAATTGGGTTTTTACGGTAAATATCTCGTACAATAAACCAAGGACCTTCTTGTGTAAAATCATTGCATAAAACACATCTTTCTTAGTCTTTTAGCAACTACTGAAATTATTATTTTGTAATGAGCTTAATTATATCTGTATGAGAAATCTTGTGAATAAAAATGACAAATTTCATTGTTCATTCAAATCAAAAAATTATGCATTAGCTTATGGTATGTAAATAGGCAAGTAATTAAGTAAGTTATAATTAAAAATTTCATTAATTATGGATCGCCTTTTAGTCGTGCGTAGCTGGCGTCCGAATAGGACGCACGAGATATGAGGTTCGATTCCCGGGTAGGGCAACTAGCTCTATGAGTTTTTTTCAGTTTATCTAAAACAACGTTAAGGATTAGATTTGTGCCCGTAATGACGCACTTGCTACCTATCACATCATGGGACCTAATATCGTCGGCTAATCGTGTGTGCATATACCTTTACCCACCCCTTAGGGGATATCGTCGTGACGATATTTATTAAATTATTTATTAATTTTAGCCTTATACTTAATTCTTTAGCGATTTAAAAGAAAAAAATTAAAAAGATATTCTCATTTGTATGGTTAATATAATATATATCGCTCTTGGCCCTATAGTATTGACACTTATCTTTTATTTTCACTAGCAGTAGGTACATACTTAAGAAATTATTCTATATATTTAATCTGTATAAACACGCCACCCAACAAAAAGGTCTGAAACTAAGAGCTGAAAATTGGCGCGCGTATTTAAATATCAAAAAGGCGGGAACGGATACGTGACATTGAAAAAATTTAAAGGCAGGCAAAAGCAAAAAAGGACAATTATTTTTACATATTATAATTTGTGAATATTTTAAAATTTCAGGTATTTAATAAATATATCAATAAATAATGGAAGTGCCTGCGCTCCGCGATGTTTGTGAAAATCAGAGAAAGGGTAGTATTGAAAGGAAGTGTCGGTGTAAAAATGGAAAAGGCGACCGACGTGGAAAAAATAAAAGACTATTTACAAAATAGTTATAGTTATAGGTATAATGTGAATGTGAACGCCTGTAGGTACCCCGGAAAAACTATGTTGACATTGCACAAACAAATCGCTCGTGTATTTTTCGAAGATGGCGTCAAGAGTCTCCCAAACCGGGGTGTTTATAGGAAGAGAGTAATGAATGTAAAGTAATCAAGACTCTTGGTACCCAATATCCGTAGATACTTATATAATATGTGTGTAACTTTTTTTAAGGTTATTGGAAGGCAAACAAGTAGACAGATTTCCTGATGGGAAGAAATACACGTCGCCTATAGACACCAATAAAATGGTGGAAGTGGTGCGTTTCCAACCCGAGGCTGGGATGGTAAGCCTCTTGCGGGTGTAAGTTTACCGGCTACCCTTCTCTCCAAACCCAGATCATAACAATGACGAGCACTGCCGCTATTGTGGCAGGAATAGGTAAGGCGGCGGTACCAATTCGGGCAAGTCGTTGCAAGACTCTACTACCTAGTCAATGTCACGGTGTTGGTGACAATAGAACCAGTGATCGCCTTTTACGAGCTGCCTGGGTGGAAGGCAGTTGGCCCATTCTACGACGGAACCCGGACCAACACAGGGAGAGTGTAATGTATGAATAATAATAAAAAAGTTATACCAGGTTATTTTATTTGGCCATTGTCGTTTTTTTCCATCCATCTATAAGCATGTGTAATTAGTAAAAGTAAAAGATTGCGCATCATACTCGTATTGTACCGGTTTTAACCGAGAACAATCAGTTTGTCAATTAATGTTAGATCATATTCAGTCTTATCAACTGGTTCACTTCGATAGAAAACAAAAAATAACACACTAAAAATGCTTCAATTTGTTACTACTCACTGCACTATAGGATGGTACACTTAAGAATATATTTTTTAATTAGAGATAATCTACAACTATCTCTTTCAGAGAACATCGTATATCCCGATCGAAACAAGTGTTTTTTTCTTATTTTTTTAAATGTTTCAAATTAATTTAATCTATGTAATAAAAATAGGTCGCTAAATTTTTTGAAAAGTGTAAAACTCGAGAATTGACTTGTTGTCTATCCTGTCAAATACTGTAAGTTATGATTGAGATTTATGCATTGTCTGTATGTTTTTTAAACCAGTTAAAAAGGTTGAAAAGAGCATTAAGCAGATACATAGAAGTTCCTCAAACATTTATGCGTCCGTACAGAAATACTGACAAATGTTCAACATTTAAGCGTGCGTTCAGAAATTTATTATGCGTAAACTAAAGTTTCTACTTTCGAAAACAATTTCTAAGATTTATTCTATAAAAATATTTTTCTATTTTTTTATTCTCTTTCTGTATGTATTTTATATCATAATAAAATACTTTTATTTATCTATTCGTTTTAATATTTATTTTGTATCATTGTATTATGTTCATCAAAGCCTAAATTAGTTCAGCTAAAAGATAATATGATATGCATTGACTGTTAGGCGGTACGAAGTTTGCCGGGTCAGCTAACTTAATATAAAAGTCGTTCAGAAATCTAATTGTTCGGAAATCAAAGTGCGGGCGGTAAGAAGTTCGTCGAGACAGCGAGTTTAAAATAAATCCAGAAAAACAAAAATCATAAACGGCCATTCATGATTTTTATTTAATTAAATTCAAACGATGTCGCGGGCATAGCTTTAATCTCTATAGCAGTAATTGCTGAACACAATTGAATGGAAGAGATAGGTATATATTATGTTGCACATAGATATATCTTTCTACAAACTCGTAGCAATAAAGTAGTTTTATTCCGGGAATAAACGATTCAAACTTCATCCTAAACAGATTAATGTTTGAATTTTGGCAACGGTGTAAGATATACGATGAAATAATAAAACGCGTTTCAGGTATGTGTGAAACGCCATCTATAAACATTTCCTGGAACCATATTTAAAATAATAGCTACGACTGTTATACAGAAAAAAAGAGTTTTGGCGGAATCGAGATAAAAAATGGACGCTGTGTTCAATAATTGTGAATTATTGAATTTTGTGTAAATATTTAGTAAAATTGGCTAATTTTGAATAAATAAATGTCGTTACACACCTATATCCCAAAAGGGATAGGCCGAGGTACTTATGTACTGACAATTAGCCGACTATATCTGCTCATGATGTGATAGGTGGCAAGTCCGTCGAACAAGTGCAATCTCATCATTTTAAATAAAAAAAATATTTACTTAAATTAGTTGATATTGCTATATAGACGTCTCAAAAAACCAGCATAGTGCGTGACAGATTTACGCACCAAGGTTCCGTACCATTATTTATAAAAACGGCAAAAATCTAAGCTTATGGTTTGGAAGCATTTTTATATATTTATTTTATTCTGTTTTTAGTATTTGTTGTTATTTTGGCAGATACATAAATCTGTGAAAATTGGTGAAAAAGTACGGAAACCTAATAACTATCCTCTTAGGATTTTTAAATAATTTAAATGGGAGTTCTCTAATAAAACATTTTGTTTTTGTTTCTGTTAATATTTTAAAAATAAGTAGGTGTACCTCTTCCTACCTTTTAGAGGATAAAGGTTTGACGATTTTTTTTTGTATAAACCTATCTTGTAATATTCAATAAATGTATTCATCAAAGGATCATTTCTAGAACACGTAACTGCGCATATAGCTGACCTAGGTAGGTCATCTTGGCGTTGAAGTAATGAAATATTTATCTGTGCCCTAATTTTGAGGTCATCCCTTGACCTGATTGTCCGTCTCTATGGAGACGTGGATACAACATTGAAGCTATAAAGCTTAAGGTACTATCTGGAGATTGCACATCTAACAAATATACGTCCCTAAATACTACAAACGTCTACGGATAAATTGAACTTAATATTTGATATCCCAAAAGGAATGAAGGTCATTGACATCTAGGCAAACTCTCCTTGGCGAAAAGGATGGGCTTTGAACTCGTAAAACTATTGGGTAACATTCTTCTTATTTATCTCCGATATTTGAACTATTCACACGATCACATAATTCCTTAGAATTCTTAGTCTTAAACCGTTGTTCCTTTCAGAGTACCCACATTTTTGAGTTTAAAAAGACACTCTAATTTTATTTATTTGTATAGATCGCTATAGAAAATAAGTTTATCTTTGAACATATTTTAGAATACCCATGGTGTATACCCATTACTCACCATAGAGTAAACACATAAATCTCGTATTAATCTGTTTCTAGTATATTAAAATTGTGTCTATGCCAAATGTTCTGAGGGGGAACGAACTGAGATCTGATCAAGGATACAGTTTAACGCGTATTGGTTTTTCACAACCGTAACTAATGGTATTCGATTTGTGTACTCGTAATAACGAGTGGTATTCTATTCGATAAATCCTTTGCTTTATGGACCACATGACGTTTTATTGGTGGTACTAAGAGTGCCTAAGACTACCTTACCTATTCCTGCCGCAATATTCACATTGTCGTGTTCCAATTCGGAGGGTAGGGTTGCTGGTAGACTTATGCCTAACTCCCAGACCACAGAGATTCACCTACAATATCTATAGTGTATATCGACCACAGATGTCTTATCATGAGAGCCATGTTCTTGTTCACAATCTTATAACATTGTCGTTGAAACTCTATTATTCAACAGCCTCAATGACCGCCTCCTTGGTCGAGCGGTTAGCCTACTCGTCTACCGCCACCGATCAACCGCGAGGCTTGGGTTCGACTCCTAAAAACGACAGGCATTTGTGTAATGAATATTGATGTTTGTATTTCTGGGTCTGATTATTTATTAATATTATTCTGGCACCCATTACACGTGAATGTAATTTGCTTAATTTGGGGTTTGATACATTTGTGTAAACTATCAAAGATATTAATATTGTTCAAATAACAACTTGATAACGGTTGGTTCAATAGTCTCTTCAACCAATTGTCATAAAATTTTTACGGGACCACGTTTATATAGGTTCATAATAATATTCTGCAATATTATCTATTATAATACCTAACATTTTTCAAAATAACATAGATTTTGTACATATTTTAAATCTATTCATACTTTTTTTTTGTTCCATTTCATTAGATATATCAAAATATGTATATATATTAATTCATCTCAAATTAAACGGCTCCCTTGATCTAAAATAAAAAAATAAGAGCTACATTCTATTGTTAATACAGAAATAACTGCAAAGAATGCATGCGTAGGATTTTGTAACTGTTTTAAAAATATGATTTCTAAATCTGTCCTCACACTAATTATAGATTCTTTGTAAAAACATTTCGAAAACCGGTGGTACGAGTTTTCAAAAATAAAACCCATCAGCCTATTTCTTACTTACGTCAAACTCATAATTCAGTTCGTATATTCTGTCCTAACCTATTTACTATGATGTTCGACGTATTGGCGCTGTGATCATTATTTAATGTATGGAATAATGAAATAAAAATTATCCAGTAGAACTTTTTAAACCGGTGTAAAATGTAATAAAACTGCAAAAACGCACAAAAATGTTGGTGCAACGTACAAAAATGTTGCTCATAAACCTCTATAGAATAGAATAAAATAGACAATATTTTATTTCACAATGTTCATACGAGTATAACCTGTGGTTGTGACGTATCTAAGCAATTGTTAAATTTACCGCAGGATAGTATTAGTAGACTGTGGCAATTCCCTAAAAAGATAAGATATTAGGGGAATGCACCCACGATTAGCCGATGGTATTCTCATTAAATGCTAGGTGGCAAGTACGTCGCCATATCAGTTACAAATCCAATCATGCAACGTTGTGTATTTTAGATATACTGAAAAAACTCAGAACAAGTTATCCTATTACCTATGCTCGAGAATGTCGATCAAAAATAAAATAAAAATCAAATACTTTTAAACGAAAGGTCTTGGAAAGGACTCTAATGATATCCCTGAAATCTGGTACATAGGGGTTTTAGGGGGTCCTAGTACTTGGTGTTAGCACTTGGTGTTAAATAGTATCGATTCGAGTTTCGTAGACTTATGTCAGATGGCATTTTTTTCAAGAAAGCTTATAGCACTGCCCAAAAAGAGCTACCGAACCTAGCTCGGTCGCTCAGGTACTAATTACTAATTTATGAAAAAATAATCGATTTCTATTTGTTTTCGTATATCTTATCTTTACATACATATTATATACTTTCAGACATATGAGGAACATATGTACTAAAGTTTACGTAACTATGGCTCGTGAATATTATTATCAAATAAAATCTGAACATATTCAAGATGTTATCTAAATGCTTCTTAGTATTCCGTTGTCAGTATTATCTTGAAAATCAATCTCGTCTTCATTCTTGTACCTGGCTTATCTGTCCTCTTGAGAATAGCACCAAAATAATGCGATTGGTGGTTGTTGGGTTATTCCCAGTTCATATCATTGTTATGCTGACAATTATACGGCACTATTAAAACTTATACTTATCAATTTTTATTATTTTATGCCATATTTATTTAAAAATAGAATAAAATACATATTGAAAGCGGGTTTCCATACAAAAAACATGTTTTTTTTTGCCACTATTCATATATAATGGTACAGAAACTTCTGCGCGAATCCTACTCGCATTAGACATTGTTTTTTTAAGTCATAAGCAGTGAATGTAAAACGTATAATTTGTTATTACGAAATACAATCTCCCATTTCTATTTATAGAAACGCACGCATAAGTACAGTGTTAAGTATTTGCATGTTATCTTCAACAAACAGTACTCAGACTGCTCAGAATAAACTAGATCACTGATAAACACTTGTTGACTCACAAATGTTACAGTCATCCTGACCGTAAAATACAGAATGTTTCCAAGCTCCTTGAATAATACGGCAGCAGAAAAGAAAAAAAATATTAGACATAGACCTTAAAAGTAGTTCTTGTGACGTGTTATATAGTTCTAAAATTTACCACCGTATCGGAACACCGAAAGAAATTCAGTCTCTCTCAGAACTCTATATATTCTGCAATATCATACTTATTTAAAGGTAGAAATTTTATATGGCCGGAAAAATTATCGTAAAAATTGATACTTTGGCCCATGACCTATTCTATGGTGACCACTATCACTGAGTGATCAAGCAGGTAGTTTACGAACACTGCTATTTTTATCTGCACAGTGGTTGGAAGACTCCACTAACAATAATTTAAAGAAAATACAAACAAACATAACGCATCTAAATAATATAGACCTACCTAAAAAATAATAAAATTTTTATTCTTTAGGTAGGTCTATATTAAATGATGTTATATTTCAATTTTTGTTGAAACTGCCTTATTTAATCCCGTTCTATTAATTATGGAACCACAGTATATTTGACTTTTATAATAAGTTAGTTTTATTTTTTTATATAGTAATAAAACAAATATTTTTGCCACTGTATTTAGGCAAAATATTACTAAGAACGGTAAATGAAGCTAAAGGTTATATCTATTTAAACTTTTCATAGGACCTATCTTATCTCCTTATATAAGTGCGGTTTATTTTAGACCAACAGACAGAGTTAGCGATACTACATATTCGGGACAAGTTGTTGCTAAGAATGTAATCCAGGGCTATTTTTAGCTTCATGAATCGATCTGTCAATAAACTTATCTGCCTCTTTGCCTAACAATTCAATAATAAATAAAAGTAGTTTCTATTAATGCCATTATATTACACAATATAAAAAAACGTTATGTAAATGACTCATTTAATAGAAAGCTTGTTCCGGTTATTACCAGACTCCATTTTCACTAATAATAATTAGGGCGGGTTTACGAATTTTTCGCGGTAATTTGAAAGCGTTTACCGCGAAAAGTGTTGGCTCAATTTGAGTTCATTAATAAAGCGTATTTTGCGTATTAATTGAGAGCATACGAGTCATGGGAGTTGACAATACGTGGAACAAATGACGCCACATTGTTCAGTCAAATAATATAGGTTTGTGCGGTAAAGTCTAGTTTAAACTAGATCTTTACGCTATCTATATTTTTTACGGTATCGATATCTAGGATTTTTTTTGGGTACTTCAAATGGGTAACATAGTATTTTTGTTTCTACATAGTTCATAATTTTTTATGTTATAAAATATCAAAATTACGCGGACGATATAGCATATGAGAATAAGCAGTAGTGATAACTTAAAATAATGTTAGGTGGCGACAACAGAATTATACCCTACAAATACTTAAATAGTAAACGCTAACTCTTTCTAAATAACCTCTGTTTCTCCCAGTCTTGTGTCTTGTAAACTTCAAAACAGACAGGCCTTGTGACAAGTGTTTGCTGAGAGTGGACTCTACAGATTATATCTTTAGCTTCATAAAAAAAGTAATGTCAGGCTTTATAGTTCTTTACTAATCCGCAGATAATAAATTAATTGGCAAATGTTGAAATAATAATCCAAAATAAGGTTTTAGGTTATTATTTCAACATATTTGCAAATTAAAATTTGCCAATTTTGAAAAATAAATACATATCACCACGCCCATATTCCGGGAGGTTTAGGCAGAGATACATAATGTACCCACGTTTGGCCGACGATTTTAGTCCGTCACAATATCTGAAACATGTAGAATTACAGGCAACGTTATATTTTTCAAATAAACTGAAATAAAAACTCCTAGAACAATTTATCCAACAAGGGAATCAAACCCGGGACCTCGTGCATTAAAGTCGGACATCAAATACGCTAGAGGCGATGTATATTTTTAAGTAGTATCATAAAAAAATGTAGTATTCTTGTAATGTCTCTGTGTTTTAAACAGATGCCACGGTTCTGACGACCTTTGCGGTATGCGCTAGCCGTCAAGGCAATGAAGTAATTACTAAATCATAAACAGACAGACAATTCATATAAATAATATAATATTTCGTCTGCATTTTTTGTAGTGTTCCGTACCCAAAGGGTAAAAACAGAACCCTTTTACTGAGACTTTGCTGTCCGTATATTTGGAGTTGAATTTTTCATAGATAATGTATTTCTGTTGCCGCTATAACAACTATCTTACACTGAAAACAGAAAAAAATATATACAACTGACGCTTTTGTTGCAGGAATAGGTAAAGCGGTGGTACCAATCCGGGCGAGTCGTTGCAAGACTCTATCACCTAGTCAATGTCACGGTGTTGGTGACGATAGAACCAGTGCTCGCTTCTTACGAGCTGCCTGGGTGGAAGAAAGTTGGCCTATACTGCAACGGAACGCGGACCAACACGGGGAAAAAACGGGCGGAATACTAACTAGATTTCCGCCCGTGGATTCACCCGCCTGAATTATTTTAATAATACTGATAACTTTCAAAGGGCAGAATGTTTTGCGACTTATAATACTCTATTGTTTAATGTAGTCACTTAAAAAGCCTATGCACTTTTTCAAGGTCAGCTATATCTTCGTACTAAATTTCATCAAAATCGGTTCATTGGTTTAGGCGTGAAAGCGTAACAGATAGACAGAGTTACTTTTATAATATTTAGTAGTGATTGTTATAACAAATATTAATTTATACCCGAATTTTTAAAGACCTATCTATCGTAAACTTCCAAACCTGGCCAATCAGGAAAAGAAATAGCTCAAGAAACTCTTCGGCAACCAAGACATCTTTAATCAATTTGAATTTAAATTGAAACCAATTCGGGATAATTATTATAACATCATGGAACGTAATAGTCGGCAAATCGTAGGAATGTTCCTCTGCCTTTCACTTCAGGGATATAGGCGTGATCATATTTATTTTTATAAGCGTAAACGATACGGAATTACATGTTTAACCTTGTATAGTTTGACACAGTACGGTCGGATACGTTGCACAGCCTTGGCATACTTTGATAGTTTTATAGTCATTTCAGGTAATCTGTGAAATCGTGGCCATTATTAATTTATCGTGGATATCTAATTATTAAGAATATTAGGGCCATGGATAATAATCCAGAAAAATAAATAGAATACTATTCAAATAAATATGTCTACTTGTAATCCCTAGGTACTTAAACTCTGTCTGTTACGCTTTCAGACC
>DVZL01003464.1:0-13964 GCA_018236625.1 Lasaia peninsularis
AACACCGTGACATTGACTAGGTGGTAGAGTCTTGCAACGACTCGCCCGGATTGGTACCACCGCCTTACCTATTCCTACCACAATACCATTGTCGTGTTATGGTTTGGAGGGTAGGGTAGCCGGTAAACTTTATCACGCAAGAGGCTTACCATCCCAGCTTCAGGTTGACAACGCACCATTTCCGCCTTTGGTGTCTTGTTTGCCTTCCAATATATATATACATCTTACTAGAGTAGACAACATTTGGCCTATTCTACAACGGAATCCGGACCAACACTGGGAAAATCTTATATAATTGATCTTTAAAACTACGCAACGGATTTTGATGCGTTTTTTTTAAATAGATAGAGTGATTGAAGAGGAAGGGTTTTATGTATATAACATGTATAGTATACCCGTGCGAAGCCGGGGCGGGTCGCTAGCATCTCATAAAAGAAAAAGTTTCTTTCTACGCATGATATTTTTTTTTATCATGTGTAAAAAGTATTTACTTACCTTTTTTAATAAGAAGTAACACTTATGTGTTTATGTTAACTATCTATATATTATGTATATTATATGTAAAGAGAAGATGAGATATTAAATATCATGTCATCACAACAGAAACATTCATTACTCTCTTCATAAAAACACGCCGGTCGCGGAGATTCTCAACACTGCCCTTGGATAATATGCGAACTATTTGGTCGTGGAATTTCAACCGAGGTCTACCCGGGTACCTACAGCCAGTTTTGTCTATCTTTCATTTTTAGATTTTTTGTTAGATACAAATTATATTCTTGTGCACAAATTTCTTTGAAGACAAAACCAATCTATGTATATGTATGTTTATTTACCTTCAACAATGGAACAGTTTATATAAAGTTCAAAAATGTCTTTAAAGAAAAAAAAATGTCAATCTCAGTACAAAAGATGAGAATCATCTCAGTTCCGTCTTCAAGCGAAACGATCCTTTAGAAAGAGATGGGGATGTGAAAGTGGATGAGTGTGAAAGAGACAAATAACTCATCTCCCCGGGTGGCTTAAGCGGCAACGTCGCGTTGACCAATCGAGGACCGTTCGATCTTTTTTATTTTGTTTGCATTTATTTGTTTATTTGGAGACGTTGGAATAACATGGATATCCAGTTCAAAAGTCATTCAATGTTTCTTGCCGGGTTCTTGTAACATTTTAAAATAATAATACCACCATGTTCGACATGTATACAATATGCACCCACGTTTAGCCGATGATATTAAGTTTCTTGATGTGACATGTGGCAAGTCCATCGCAATATCAGGCACAAATCAGGGTTTTTCGGACAAACTAAAAAAACCTAAAAACAAGTTGCTCTACCCGGGAATCAAACCCGAGATCTCGTGCGTCAAAGTTGGACAGTGACTCCACTTGACTTGGGGTGATTTAAGGAAGGATTTTTAAAAATTCTACCTCTTCATTTTTTGTTTATGGGAAAAGACAGTGAACAAACACACGAGTCTCTAGATGGTAAGAGACAACTGCGGCCTATAGACACCATAGATGTTGTGGTCCTGGTGGTGAACCTGTGATCGGGGTATTAAGCCTAATATTCAAGTCTGCAACTACCCCACCTTCTAGACTGGAACACGACAACCCACCCACGATCTTATGCGAGAAGGATGACATTTATTTATTTTTATATTTTTAAATAAATAACATAATATGCAGGAATATATAGTAGGTACCTACAAAATTCTTAGGATTATTAATAAGACCTATAAAGTAAGTACAACAACAAAATAATTTTTTTCTTTTGTTCTCGTATTTTGTTTGAATACATTTGCGTGATTCAGCCTAGAGCCGTCTAGTCGGTAGGTTCGTTAAAACCTGGAAAGCTTTTGTTTTAAACACGCTAATTACTGGCCATGTGTCAACATATTTGCATACTATTGGTAACTCGTGACTCATAAAAGGGTTTATCTATACAAATAAATGAAACTGGAGCGTCTGTATGTAATATTATAATAATCGCTTTTATTAAATTTATATATATGTAAGGTACATATACCAAAACAACATTTTTTCTTTGAATTTTGTCTGTCTGTTTCTACCCGCTAATAGTTCGTAAGTTAACTAAGTCACTTCCACTGGTGGTAAAGTGCTGGTAGACTTGCACAAACGATCTAACAGCCCGACCACCAAAACAGCAACACATCTATAACTTCTATGGTAGCCCGTATACTTGTTCGCTATCTTATCCCATAAAGGAGGAATATTAAATAAAAACCCATCAAGTGCTAGACGAACTCGTGCACGAAGGGTTTCGTACTTTATTTATAAAAACAAAAAAAGCGTATTTTATATGGGAGCACCCTTTAAAATACGTATTTATTTTATTCTATTTTTTATATTTGTTGTTATAGCGGCAACAGAATTTCAATTTGTGAAAACTTCAACTTTCTAACTATCACAGTTCACGAGATATAGCCTGGTGACAGACATACAGACGGACAGCAGAGTCTTAGGAATAGGGTTCAGTTTTTAACCTTTGGGTACGAAACCTTAAAAAACTTAATTTTAATATCACTAATAAACAAAAAACACGCTACAAACAGACAAAGATGTATATATTATGCTTATAAGTTATTTATTTCAAGTAAAAAAATATAAAAATCTATCTAAAAATGTCTCAAGAATACCAATTATATTTTCACCTAAATCTAACACATTAAGTACAATCTATATTTTTATATTTTATGATATTTATGTACAAAAAAAAAACATAATTTAAACTAGAAAAGGCAGCATGGCCAATGGTCTTAGCCTGTCTGACAAGTAAACCAGAAAAAAATAAACTATAGTGAAAAAATCGTTAATATAGAACAATTTTTTTTTCGTCAATGTTTGACACAACCTTCTTAAGATGACAAAAAGGCGTAGTGCCTTTGCGACACATAATCCAATTTCAAAGCGAACATAGAGCGATTGTAATTTTCTGCCATGAAAAAATAAGCGAACTGAATATAGATGTGCTCATTAGTCTCCCGTTTTCTAAATGTGGTGAAACCAGTTCGTTTATCAGAGAGGCAATAATCACCTGCGGAAGCTGTTATCAGCTGTGAATTATGCTCCTCGTTACGCTTCAGTGCATTCGCTATCAGCCTTCGAAAGCTAACTTGTGTAATATATGCCAGGCTTAGTCGACAATACGTCTATTCTGCTTTTGGGGGGGTTATTCGAATCGATGATAATAAAATTAGTTGAAATGAGATTTTTTACACATACATATATTCACGCCAGGTTGCTTGCAAGATAGGCAGAGAACACCGAGTATCACGATCCCTACATACTTGCCAAGCTCCACGTTCATTAATCTCTTCATCCAAACACATTGGTTCAGAGACTTTTGTTTTATAATCTACTAGCCACCCGCCACGGCTTTGCATTGGTATACTATACATGTTATATGCATAGATACCTTCCTCTTGAATCGCTCTATCTATTTAAGAAAACCGCATCAAAATCCGTTGGGTAATTTTAGTTAGCATAGTGACTCGTTCCGGCTTGGCACTATTATGTATATTATATACATATAACCTTTCTTCTTGAATCACTCTATTAAAAAACCGCATCAAAATCCGTTGGGTAGTTTTTAGGATACAGATTCCTGACGCCATGGTGGGATAGTTATATTCCATACTTCCATCCCAGTAGTCTAACCATCGTCAGGAAACCCGGATTCATTGATTTCGACCTAATCTAAGTTTGGGCCTAGTTTCCCTTTTAGGTTGTAGAGGTCAAATGGCGAACTTTGTGTGTAAAAATCTCCTGTCAAATCCCCTAGATTAGGCAGCCGACTCTGATATCCTATGATATTGAAGCGGGATGAGGCCAAGTACTAGAAAAACCTCAAATAACTCAGCTATAACATTCTCATGGTCCTGTTAGAGGTTTGGGTAGACAGTATTCTTACTGATGAATGTGTCTTTCCCGCCCAATATGAGGTTTGGTCATGTCTACTATCTTAGGTGAAATTCATAACCTTTCTTTATACATAGTAGAGTATAAATACAACTTTATTATCATATTTCAAACTAGCTGGCCCGCGACTTCATCGGCGTTTTTTTTTTAATTTCTAAAATTAATGATACATCTTATTGTGAAATTCTTTAATACTAATTTTACGTTTGTAAGAATCAGATGTATACGGATAAACTTATTAACAAAGGGGCTATCCGCTAAATGGTAATATGGCGGAGCAAGATCTGTTCCAGTTCGATGGTCGCAGGGGTCCTCAGAAACGTTGGATCACAGTATTACATCTACTAAAATAAAGCGATTATAAAGTTTGAAACTTCCACATTTTCATGTTTTAAACACTTGTACCTTTCCACATACTACTTTGTATTTTTTAAGTAGTCAACTGGTTTCGCTTTTTACAGCATCATCAGAGCTAAAACTTAACTCACACAACTTGTATTTTCATCTATGCATCTATACAAATAAATAAAACTTTAAAAATAAACCACTTTTTACTAAATGTGTAAATAATATGTAATATTATTTAGGTATATACCTACTAAATGTATATACCTAAATAATATTTTTTAGGATTTTTGTCTGTCTATCTGTTTCTATCCGCTTATCTCTGTACCGATTTTGACGGAACTCTCAATGACAGAGAGCTGATGTAATAAGGAACAGCTTAGGGTACTTTTATTTTATAATAAAATGCAACTAAACAAAAACGCGGATGAAGTGGCGGGCACAAATCACAAATATTTATGCACAAGTAATTCCTCTACCTACCGATGCGGGGAATGGGTGTGACGATTTTATCTTATTAGTAGTATTTAATCTTATTTCTTATTTAAGTTAGTAGTATGTACTATCTATTAATTCTTCATAATGACTAAGGAGAACATTTCTACAGATGCCAACTATCCAAGACAAAGAAACATCGGCTCTCCGAGGTCACCGCGGACCCTAGCGGCGGCCATGTGGAACACTCCCCACTATATTCCTACCTGGTCACTGGCTGACGTCAAATTCTAAATGTCATGGGTTTCCAACGAATTTATGATTAAAAATACGTCTGGGTGTTCATTTTTAATTCAACACCTGTTTAAAAAATTCTAAACCGACATACTTGACGATATTGTTGAATTCGAATACGAAATGGTGGGAATTTGTTAAATTTGACTATATTTTCAATGATGTTTCGAATTAAAAAATAGTATTTCGTTATTATAATAGTCTTAGTATTTTTAGGGTTCCGTACCCAAGGGTAAAATAAGGTACCTATTACCATGGCTCTGCTGTTCGTCTGTCAGTCACCAAGCATCACCAAGTTGACATTTTCACAGATGGTGTTTTTTTGTCACTATAACAATAATTACTAAAACATAATAAAGCGAATATTTAAAGGCGTGTCCCATACAACAAAAGTAATTTTACTATTTTACCAGGTTTTTTTTATATGGAACCCTACATGAGCGAGTCCAACTCGCACTTGGCCGGTTTTATTGCTACTACACATATATTACACAAGAAACATACAAGCTAAATGCTCATATGATATTATAATATACTAGCTTTCCACCCGCGGCTTCGCCCGCGTTAATTTTCAAAGCGTAAACTTTTTTCCTTCTTTTCAAATGTAGCCGGTTATAAAGTAGCCTATGTCCTTCCTGAAGGTCAACTCGATCTCTATACTAAATTTAATCAAAATGGGTTCAGTGGTTTAGGCGTAAAATCGTAACAGACAGACAGCCAGAGTTACTTTCGCATTTATAATATTAATTAGAGATGTATGCACACCAAAAAATTACGAAGATGGATTTAATGCTACATGGCATTCTCTACCAGTCAACCTAATCCACCTACTTGTCTTACAAAAAAAAATCATCAGTCCATTAGGAATAACAAAAAATACAGACAAATTGAGAACCTCCTCGTTTGAAATCGGTTAAAAACTAGTCACGTAAGACGTGACTGATAAGCATTATATCCGGTGGACAAGATTTCTACCGGACGTCCGAACGTTCAGATTCTTACAAACGCCGGGACTTGCATCCGATTATTTCAGACTTCAATATATTATTAATCTAGATGTCTATTATCGTGTTATCAGTTGCGTACAATTGATTACTTTTTCTAGATTCACAAACAGCAAGTTATCAACACTTGCATTTCCGAATGGTGGCAATAATCGCGCGTTAATTGTATAATAATTGCTGATTCTTATGACGTAACACGGACAAATAAATGATTGCGTACGACATGTTATTTGACATTTGACAATAGATCGCATTTTACTTGCTAATCACTAATTTTTAACCTTGTAAAAAACGGGCAGTTGCGCGATATTTCTGAATATTATAAATCGATTTAAAAAACATTGATGTTATATTTGACATAGCTCAATGGTGGCCCTATATCAATTTTATGATTACTGATTCCGTACTTTTTTTATTCGAAGAAAGTCATAAATTTTTTTTTAATGATAATATAAGGCCAATAATCAGACGGATTTCCTGATGGTAAGAAATACACGTCGCCTATGATGGTAAGCCTCTTGCGTGAGTAAGATTACCGGCTACCCTACCCTCAAAACCAGAACACGACAATGGCGAGCACTGACGCTATTGTGACAGGAATAAGTAAGGCGGTGGTACCAATCCGAGCGAGTCGTTGCAAGACTCTACCACCTAGTCAATGTCACGGTGTTGGTGAGCATAGACACTACGCTCGCCTCTTAAGAGCTGCCAGATGAAAGGCAGTTAGACTCTGACATATGGGCGTGACAATGTTTCTCGACAAATAGACAAACCGCGGGAGACATGTTAAATTATTGTGTGCAAAATAACTAATATAATTTGTTCATGACCTTGTTGCTATCAGTGAGTGTTTCCTGCGACGCGCATGTGACAAGAACGTTTTGTTCGTATGTACGTTGTACGTCATCCTAAGTAAGTCTCTTAGGAAGACTCTTCCTAATTACATTTCCGTATATTCATGTCGCAAGTCGCGTCGCAAATCGCGTCACAAGTCGCGCATCGTTCGATCTTGTCGCGCGTCAAATAGCGTTTTATCACCAGATGACCAGCACCAATCTTATGTATTAATTTAAACGCAGTAAAACTACGAAAAACTGACTTCAAATATCGTTTTACTAGGTGGTAGGGTCTTGCAACAGTCAGTGAATAGGTAATGAGGTGGTACCAATCCGGGCGAGTCGTTGTAAGACTCTATCACCCAGAAAATGTTGATGTTGTTAGGTCTGTACTTATAGAAATTGGCTACATTCAATATACAACGATTTGGTCCAATATGTTGTCGATTTAAAATTCAAACGGAAACGGCGAAGATAAACACTTATTTCTACCATGAACGGTTCGCGAGACGGTTTCGCATAAAATTACTTCCAAGATGCGGGAGGGAGGGTTTTTTCTTTACACCAACTCACTCGGCCATGAAGACTTCGAGGGACATGTATCCTGCCTTGTCCTAATGAAATAAATTATAACAACTACCTCCAAAAGGTCAAAACTCACCTCTATCCATCAAAGGAATATCAACCCTAGCACGTTAATATGTAATCGGTAATCCTTTGAGATATCAGAGAGGATGATAGCTCTTTAACCTTTTCCATACACATACAAGCTTTATGAGCGCGTGAGAAACCAGCTTTTTAGATGTGGAATAAATGAGAGGTATATACTCGATGTTTGTCGCTTCGATGCCTCTGATTCATTTAGATATTATAAATTAGGGATGTCGGCATTTGTCGATAATTTAGAAAAATCTTTTAGCTTTTTTTTAAATTTCAGTACCGTTTTCAGGTTTGAGATAAATTGCTATGTTTTTTTATGAAAGAAATGATTGAAAAATTAGAAGGGAAACGAATAATACGATGTTTCTGTATGATAAAAAAATATTAAGTACAAATTAATATATTTTTAATCTTAACACTTTTTTTAAAGTTTGATATATTTAACAAAATAATAGGAAACATTTTGATTTCACATTTAACATTTAAGCTGTCAATGCTCGTAAATATTTTAATGCTCGTACCTACTCTGTGTTACATATCATAGTTCAAATTGCAAAAGGAATTATAATAGAATAGCTTGTAGCAGATTAAACAAAAAATAAAATTAATTAATTTAGCAAATTAATTATTTTTATTTTTTGTTTGACTGTGGATTTCCGCAGAGTAACGCCTGACTCTATTAATTATCTTGTAGCAGGTTGTTAGTTTGCTAGACTTATGTCCTCCGATGACAATAAAGCAATTTATGGTCGCCCAATGTAAATAGCTGAGAAATATACAGAAATATGTGTAGAAAGTAGGAAAGCATGAAATATAGTGATAAGTGTATGCATAAAAAAAATTCTTGAAACGGTGCATTTTATGGCCGATTTGTTAATAGTTTCTACATCGTAACTTTAGTTTTAGAACTAAAAAACATATTAATTTGGCGGGAGTTTTCAAAATAATGTTTTTTTTTATTTAAATAATAATATGTATTTCTGCAAACGCCTTTTTAAAAAACTTTCTATTAAAATGATGTAATAATGTGAAACCTTAGATGGCTTTATTGTCATAAAATGAAATATTCATAAAAGCAGGGAGAAACCATCTTGAATGCAGATTTTGTACGTATTCAGATTATTTTATAAATTTGAGTTGAAATTTTCGCTAATCGAAAATAATAAGAAGTCAGTAAATCAATAGAAAATATCGACTTATCGATAACTTAAACATCCCTATTATAAAATGGAGATAGCAATCAGTACGTTAGAGCTACGTCGTAATATTAGGATCGTTGGTGCAGCTTTAGATCATTTTTCAAATACCTACTGCGTACACTTTTATAACATTACTAATACATACGACCACGACTTTGCCTGCGCGCCATTTAAGTGATTCTTCGAATAAGAAGTATATATGGACGGACCTGCACCGTGAAGAACTTCGTAGTATTTAATAGACATAAAGAATTAGACATTTTTTGAAATGAGATAACCTCATCGCTTATTATTAACACTTACATAGCTAGTATTGATTGATATAGTTGCAGAAATATAACAATTTTTATTTTTCATTTTTTTTATTTATTATAAGAATGATCTAGTCATTTTGAGTATACTGAACTAATCCTTGTGCAATTAGATGGATAAAGTCTACAACGACTACTTTGGTCTTTTCCTGTCCTCATAATATCAGTGTTTGATATTATCGTATTCCAGTTGGTATAGAGTAATTATAAAAGCTAAAGCAGATAAATTATAAATGTAGTATAAAAGATGTAATGCAAAAGGCATCATCATCATCAGGCATAAATCCACACACAGCGGAAAGACCACAGGACAGCAACACGCCTACAACATCTATGGTGTCTATAGGCCACGGTAGTATCTTACCATCAGGAGACCTACGTGCCTGTTAGTTGTCATATCTCATAAAAAATATTGTGGGGCAAAAAAGGGACGGTGTAATGCGTGGGCGGTGTGGGCCACAGCCTCGTGGATCAAAGGTTCTCTTGCCTCAAAGTCAAACTAACTTAATGAAAAATCCAAAAATGCGTTAAGTCCGGTGACAAAAAAGTCAACAAGAGTTACACGAAAAAATCGACGAAAAAAAATCCAAATATGCAAAGGTGCAACATAGGTAAAAATATATATATATTATATTTTTGGAATCAGGATCAGATACTGAACACGCTGTTTCAATATGTCACAGGACTTACCAGTCACTCTGTATACAATATACGTACATATATGACTTTGTTTGTTTAAAACGTGATTTATTTATTTTGCTGTTTCTTTAGAAATAACTTGCTCGATCCGGCTTCGCACGGTTTGTTCGTAGTTATAATGCCATCACCACCATCTACCGGGTCCCATTGTATTTTAAATCATACAGGAAACCATCGAAATATTCATATAATTTTTCAACCCAATCGTTTTAACCATTTAGAAGTTATTTGAAATAGATAAGTACGAAAAGATAATTCTTATTACCCGTTTTCCCGTAGGAATGAAGCATTTTCCCGCGGTAAAGTTATCCTATGTTCATCAGGGATAAAGTCGGCTTCTAATGGTATAAGAATTTTTCAAATCGCTCCAGTAGTTTCGGAGCTGATTCAATACAAACAAACAAACAAACAAATCTTTCCTTTTTATAATATTATCATAGATAGATGCGAGATGGAACTCTCCATGCCTGAATCCAACCTTAACTGTTTTTCTATATAATTTGAATTTTATAAATTTTTAATTTATTTAAGGATATATAGTTTATATGATCGGGAAGTTTATTGTAGAATTGGTAGGAAAAACCACGACACACAGACAGGTGTATTATTTACACGAGTATATATATTGTTTAATACAAAATGTTATATGCAAATAGTCAAGATAATCGTTGTTTCGGAGTTCACCTGCCGAATAATGTATGGTATATTGCTGAGTTTTGTTTAAGCATGTTATTTTAATAATAACTAGCTGTCCCGGAGAACTTTGTACCCGTCCCGTCCCGTACCATGTAATATTTTACCTTAATATTGCGAAGTTTTTATGGTTATTATCCTATTCCGGATAACTTCAAAACTATTAAGATGAAAATCATAAAAATTAAAATAAGTAACACGACTATGTTTTATTTATATATAGGTTATTTGTAAGTATTTCTGAATTCAAAAATATATCATCATCCATATCTCAAACAGGTAGGCAGAGGGGCATACTCATTCACACACGTTTATGATGATATCAACTCCAATGATAGTGGATGACAAGTCCATCGACATATCTACATCTTCTATGCTTATAATATTAAAGTTAGAGTGTTTGTAATATATTTTTCACTTATTGCATGTATGTATATTTATTTATACACTGTTTATTTTGGCTAATCTCTGTCACGGCTAATCCGATTTTGAAGGGACTTTCACTGATATATAACTAATGTCTCAAGATTAACTTAGACATTTTATTTTGGAACTATACAAAACTAGCGCGCGTCCCGGCTTTACACGCAACCCGAAAGGAAGCCACACAAACTTAACTATGGAAAAAAACACTGCTAGTAAAAAGTAACCTTGAACTTCACTATTACAACGTTATATTTGATCTTGAACCGAACTTAACCGTTTTATATAAATTCAACTAAACAAGAAAGCAAGTTATATTTGTCTTAGCTTATTGACTTTTCTATGTCAGATGATATGGGGGTTAGCTATTTAATCTGGGAGATTTTTTATTCTCAGACAGGGAAGAAGCACACTAGTCTCCTGATGGTAAGAGAAAACCATATCCTATAGGCGCCATAGAGGTTGTAGGTGCGTCACTATATCGTGGTTGAACTGTTAGACCTGATGTGCAAGTCTACCGACTACCCTACCCCCCGGACCGTAACACGACAATATCATTAAGGCAGGAATAGGCGGTGTATGTGTACCCGAGTGAGTTGCTGCACAGCACTCTACCACCAGTGGTCATGTTGCAAATGACCCAATTAATCTATAATAACAATAATCATTTATTGCAGGAAATAGGGTCATTTTATGAGGTGTTACATTAAAAAAAGAACTATCCTATTTCGCCATTTTATGGCGTAAAATAATTGCACAATATGTCAAAATAAAAATTAAAAAAAATAAATTTATAACAATTTGACATGAACAAGACAATTATTACGACATTCTTAAAAAATAATAAATAATATCAACAATAATCATTTCAATAATTTCACAAAGTAATAATGGCATTTTAATCATATTAATAATAATAAATAATATTGTCATGAGTAAATGTTCGAGCTAGCTGTCGCCCGAGCGAGGTGTTCGGTACGAACCTCCAGACAAACACGACATAGAGCGCTTATAGGAAATCAACTAAACAACCAATGCGACAACATTAGATTTTTTTTCGTAATATTTCAAAGAGCTGATGTCGTTGAATGTTCAGGGGACAATCTCTACAAGCATATAAAAAAATCATCAAAAATCCTTGACCACCTTTTTCGAAGTTATAAAGAGACAATATTTAACACATAACTTTGAAAATTAAATTAATAACCCACAAATCGCAATTAGTAGGCTGTAAAAATTAAAAACTTGTATAATTTTTCATCAAATTCGCATAACCGAAGGTTCTGGAGCAATACCCTAAGACACAGCCGGCTCGCGCCGAACACGATCTCTAACAAGCCGTCAAATGTTTTTGTTACGGTTACGAGAGCCATTAGCATAGTTATTCGAGCATAAAACCGTTTATTGACTTCAACTCGGCAAAATAAATAAAACATTTACTTTCTAATATAGATGGAAATTAGAGTTTAATAATAAATATGCAATAACATTGATCCCTTATTCATTCTGTAAAGCAGGGGTTCCTAAACGATGGTCCGCGGGCTCCTATGAAATAACTTTTAACTGCATTCGCGTAAAGAATACATTGTTCAGGGTAAAACTGCAAAAATTTTCTTCAATTTCAGCTTTGACCTATTTTACAAAATGGGAAGCATCAAAGTCCTTTTGGAACTGAGAGAGTAATCGCGTAGCAAACATACATTAAAAGACAAAAAAATGATAGACAAACAAATTAAAAATATATTTTTTGTAAAAAAAAGGTACCTTCACGTCTATTATCCCTGAAAGAGTAGGCAGAGGTGTGCAAGTATATTCACAACTCGTAAGTCCTGTAGATGTATTAGAACACCCATTATTAGCCAAGGTACTAGGGCCCTGATGTGATAGATGGCAGGCCTATCGCCACTTCGGGCATTCCAATGTCATGCCTTACTCAGAAAAATCTGAAAAACACTTAAGAAAAGTTGCCCGATCTGGGAATTGAACCCCGGACCTAACACCGCTAACTTAACAGGCAACAGCCATAGTGTCACACAACAGAGGATTTTTTGAAGTTAATAGAAACAAGCAACCTTTGGCTGTCAGCGCTACAAGTTTGTGTAACACTGAGAGCCAAAGGTTGAGAAATGTTAAATATGCAATAAAATATGTTTATTAGAAGTTATTTAGTTTATACTAACTTTCATCCCCTTGAGGCTTAAATTTTGATAAAAAACTTTAGTGAATGCCTACGACAAGAGAGAAAATTTATTTTTCTAGCTTTACGCGTGGTACATTGCAAGCCCGGATTCGTGAAGCGAATTTGACATAATCTGAGATTGGGACTCGTTTCCCTTCTGTCAAATCCCCTAGACTAGACCTCGATATCATCCGATATAGAGACCGCATTAGGATAGGATGAAAAAATAGATCATTTATAAGTATTAACGTTTGTTTGTATCAAATTATTAGCATTATAACTTTTATTAGTTTAGTAAAGTACAAACATGAAGGCGTGGCCCGTGGAGTTAATTTCCGCCTCAAGTTACACTTTGTACGATTTGAACGAGTTCGTAAAACATTTAATTAATCCATAAGTTAATCGGGGGAGTCGTACCATCAAATGCTATAAAAAATATTTGTATATACCAACACAACTTCGTTTTATATAAGTTTAATTATACTTGTTTATGAGATGAGACAGCGAACAAGCACACGGGTCTCCTGATGGCTAGAGACAATCGTGGCCTATATACACCACAGATGTTGTAGGTTGGGCTTTCTGTGTGTGGTCGGGCTGTTAGATCGTATACGCAAATCTACCGGCTATCCTACCTTTCGGACTGGACCACGACAATATGACAATTTTATTTCACCCGATCGAAATGCTGCACAGCACTTTACCACTAGTGGTCATGTTGGAAGTGACTTAGTTAACCTATGCTCGCCTCTGCCTAGTAGGGAGGAGTACACGGAGGATCTGGACCAACACGGAGGGAAAAAAATATCTTCTTATGTAATATTTATAATTTTTATTGTCCTAGAAGAATCACAAATTTGAATAATTATGATTTTTTTTTTTATGATATTGGAAGGCAAACAAGCAGACGGATTTCCTGATGGTAAGAAATACACGTCGCCTATAGA
>DVZL01003465.1:0-13961 GCA_018236625.1 Lasaia peninsularis
GAATATGTTGATATCATTAAAAACTCTGTTCTGTGACATCTTTTAAACACACATATTCGGCAAATAAATAATTTTCAATAATTTTCATTTCATTTCATTTTATTTCATTACATTTCATTTCATTTCATTTCATTTCATTTCATTTCATTTCATTTACATTTTCAATGTACAGAATTTACACTTCTACAGTTATTTTATTTAAAGTTATTATCTATACATAAAATAACTGAAAATAATTAATCTTGATAAAAATTTAATTTTTGTTTAACAATACTTACATGTTTCATAAGGTTCATGAAATTATTCATGACTTTAAATAAAATATTAATATTTCGTGATATGAATATTTCATGCTTAATTTCTCTTGTTCTTGGACAGCAAAATGTGGTATTTTATTAATGAACTAGTTGTGCCTACGACTTCGTCCGCGTTTTTATTTTATTATTTCATTTTATAAATTTCTAAAATAAAATTCTAAAGTAATAGTAGCTTCTTGTTACATCAGCTATCTGCCAGTATGGAATCTACAAAATAAATAATTAAATAAAAACGCGGAGGAAGTGACAAGCACAGCTAGTTAGGTAATAAGAACACATCCTTCACTCTTACTTGTAGACCTTATAACTTTTTATATAATTTAAATACCACGTGGTGGTTCGCGCTAAGCTTCTCTATCCCACCTATCTGAACATCCTCTATGACAGTGGTTCCCAAAGTTCCAGAACTTTACCAGTTACGATCCAATAATACATGTTCATAAACTTGAGTCCCATCTCTAAAAAATTCAACCGTTACCAATATCAATAGAGGACTTTTTGATTAAAAAACATGGAACAATAGGGTGATGTATCGTTCTACAGCAGGGCCCACTCAATATTCGGTAGCGACCCATCACCGGGTTGCGAACCATAGTTTGGGAAACCCTGCTCTATGTTATAGACAATCCTGCCACAGATAATGAATATTTTTCTTTACCGTAATCTACGCTGCATATTGAAACGCTGAGTATATGTTACTCCCAATGTTATTTCAATAATGAGTTAAACATTTCTACGCACATTTTGAAGTGGACTGCCTCAATTAGTATTAGAAGATCTCTTAAAAACCGGCCAAGGGCGAGTCGGAAACCTAAAAATTGACAATCAAAGTGAACAAAACTTCAAAAGTCTTCTCATAATGAGTTTAATTTTTAAACTTGTTGTCTTATAATTCGAATACACAAATCCGGGTTTTTGACGATGTTTTTCACCGTAAGAGCTCTTACAAAATGCTCATTGATACATGGCGGGGTTCGAACCTGGACTTCCAAGGCCACTACATATTTTCGTTAATATTTCTCCATTTTAAAATGTGTGTATCAGTATTTATAAGTTAATTTCAGCAGACGGCGCGGCGTGCCCGGCCGAGATTAACTTGCGTCACTGAGTTGCAGTGATTTTGCTCAGTGATCCGCGATAACTCGACAAAAGCAGTCATGTGACACGACACCACCCTCCACAAAAACATACGAGTCTGTGAAAAATTGTTGAAATTTTAAAACATGTTTTATTAAATCTTTTTTAATGATCGTATTAATTGTATATGCAAATATGTAAACTGCAAACTCAACAAAGCTATCTGGAGATTACATTCCTAATAAAAACCCGTGTGTATATGTAATATTACTGAACCACTCTAGACTAACCAACTCCTCTTTTTGCGAGTTTTTTGGAGTTCAATAGTTAAAACAAGCCGGTATTATGAGAGTGAGATAGCGAGCCTTATGAAACTGAGATAGATATTTAATACTAGCTGTAACCGCAACTTCGTACGCGTTAGAATATAACTTATATATTACTAGCGACCCGTCCCGGCTTCGCACGGGTATACTATACATGTTATATGCATAAAAACCTTTCTCTTGAATCACTATATAATATATAATAATAATATCAGCTGTCTGCGTGAAAGTCCCGTCAAAATCGTCCAGCCGTTTCAGAGATTAGCGAAAAGAAACAGTCAGATAGACAGACAAAAATTCTGAAGCATATTATTTTGGCATTACATATGCATTTAGTAAAAAAAAAGTTTTTTTAATATTATTTATAGACACTCAAATTTTATTTATTTGTATAGATATAAATATTGGACAAGTCTTTCTTAGGAGTTTAATCTCCAGATAGTAACTTTAACTTCATGAAAACTGGTGACAATTTGATAATAAAATATAAAATGACTTCTTGTAAACCTGACAATGGCCGTGTATCCCGCTTATCAATACTATTTTAATCTGATACAGAAAACACAAACCGACAAAAATGTTATTCATTGCTAATTATTTAGCAATATGCTATAATAATTGTGGATAAAAAAACTTTAATCTTAAATTCTTTGTAGTGAAAAAATGTAATAAAAAAACACCCCACAAACGAAGGGTAGAGGCTCGTGTCGCGAGACGTGTCAGACGTCGGCCAATAAATATAATCTCTACAGGGTTCCATTGTCCTACATTTTAATAACTCTCTACAAATATTTGCTCATCTATAACTATTCTAAGGGTGATTTAATGAAACCATAACAATTGAGGCTCCCCACTAATGTTAGTTATGGGATCAGACATAATAAATCATTGGAAAATTTTGGTATTGCAACTATTCGAGCGTAACATGAGATTGTAACTTTTTGAATACATCTTTAAACCTGGACAGGCAAAGGATTTTGTGTTAACATAAAATCTCTAAATTTAAAAATAAATATCGTTACGCCATATCCCCTAAAGGATAGGCAGAAGTTCATGTAGTGTTGTGGTATGGTAAATAAACGTCTTGCTTTCCAATAAACACTTTATTTTAATATTTAATAACGAATACTTATAGTTTTAATAATTAGTTAAGTCATTGGCAATCTTAAAACTTTTTATCGCTTTGCAATTCATCCACACTGCAAAGTCACTTCATTATTCCAAGTTGAACATCAACGTAGTAGTAGAGAAGTTCCATCAACAAACTTTGATCAAAATAGAACTTTGCCGTCTGAGATTGCACTCCCAGCTTCCTCGCAGACGATCTTTCCAACTTTATAGAGTCGGAATAGTATTAAAACTTTATAAAGTCTTTAGTTAGTAACAGATAGGTAACATTTATTGCAGGCATTCTAAAGATCAACCGGTGAAGATATCAACTTTGGCTTTGATGATTTGAGATCTTTGAACTTTTTATTTCAACTGCAACGCTATTAATCTAAAATGTAAAACGTTAACCAGCTATCCGATTTCTTAAACTGGAATATAAGTTTAACGAGCACTGGTATTCTTCTTCGTCTTAACATTATCCCGATTTCATATTAGATTATATCGAATCTCTAAACTAAAAGGTTCAAAAAGGGGGTTAGTTCTTAACCGGGCGACTGTCATCTAACCTAATCAACACATAAAGGAATCTCGGCCCAATCCCAGATTAGTTAAAATTCTAATACACGAATCCGACTTTCCTCACGATAAAATCAATTAGAAAATGTACAAGTTATAAAAACTCATTGGTATATGGTATATCATTGGTATATGGTATATGAAAGTCCGAAGCGTTAAAAATCAAAATTCGAGTAGCGTTAAATAATGTAATCCCAAACAGGCGTAGATATGAGTATTTTTCGATCGATGCGCGTACCACTAGGCCAACGGGGTTCTCTAATTATTTTATTTTAAGAGATAATAACTTTGAATAATAAAGGCTGGTACAAAATTGAATAAAGCCCATCCAATTGTATTTTAATTTAGGTTTTCCTCGCATTTTCCCCTTGGGCACCGTCGCCTATTAACCAACAGCGCACGTTATTCTTGGTCGAAATTATTTCGTTATTCATTGTTCCCCTTTTAGATCCCTATATTGCGCACTTTATTACACGTCTGTTTATTTAAGAGCTCAAACCGCTGCTATAATAGTTTTTTCTTTTGATGTATCTGAAGGAAAATGGTTTGTATTTTTGTATTTTGTGATAACGGTTTGTCATTTTTGCGATAGAACGATTTAGAGTTTTTTTGTGGGTGACTTTGGTATACAGTCTACTCTACTGGAATATGATACGGTTATTAAGCTACGTTTATTAAAGCTTTTTTGGTAACATATAATTTTTCAGGTCATTCGATTCGTTTGGTGGTGGGTCACAAAAGCTATTAGTTACTATTTTGTAAATAATATAAACTTTAAATAGGTACCATTTATAGTGAGAGATGATATGGCTGTAAGGTATGTAAGTGTAAGCTATGTTATATTCCACAATAAAACAGAAAAATGAAATCAAACAGCACGTTTCTGAATTATAACCAAATTTAGATTTTATTTTTTTCTCCTCTCTCACAGAACCCCCTGTCATGGAAAATAGCTTATATATAAAATAGCTTATATATAGCCTACCTTTGAATATGGGCTACACGCTAGACAAATTTCATCACGATCATTTCAGTAGTTTAAGCGTGAATTGTGGCCGGGACGGGACAGACAAATATTTAAAAAAAGTGTTCTGTTGCCTGTTTATAGTCGCCAAGGCCTATTCTTTAAAATATCTTCAATGTACAAAATTCAGTCTTCTACAATTTTATTATATGTATAGATTTGTGGAGGATAATAAAAAATATAAATACTTTCATTATTTCATACTCGCACGATTCCGCCGGCAATAGAACTGCTATCCAGCTTATTTGAGAAGTTGGCGGGTTGCCAGGCCTCGTTACGGCCAAACAGCAAGCCTTCGTAATCACACAAGCCGAAGGTGCTCGGTTTTATCATAATTTATTACGGTTCGGTTGGGATATAATGAGGTCAAGCTGTTACGGCTTAGTAGCGTTTGATAATCCAACTTCCTTCCATTTTAAATTTTAAAGTGAATAATTAGCTCTATTATAATTAAAACTCTACAATCTATTCTATAATTAAAACTATAATAATATATCTATATTATAATTAAAACTCTACAATCTATTTAAATAAATAAAATTGGAGTGTCTGTATGTACCTAACATTAAAATCGATTATTTTAATATTAGGTAGTAATTTTTTGTAAATGCATATGTGTGTTAACAAGGTACCTATACCAAAACAGTATTTTTTTAGAATTTTTGTGTCTATCTGTCTGTTTGTACTCACTAATCACTAAAACGGCTGGACCGAATTTGATGGGACTTTCACTGGCAGACAGCTAATGTACTGTAGGTGAACTAATATTTCGTTGGGCTTTTCATCTATAAAATTTTTTTGTAAGTAGAACGTTTAAATTAACCAGACATTTCGTTATTAAAATAGTTAAAATTGGTGGTGCTAAATTTCAAACGTTAATTGTTAGGTTTCTGCATAGTTTGACAGTTGTTTATAAAAGTTTGTACATCGGTCAAACGAGAAGGTCTGTCTTAACCAGGAGCAAAGAACATTAAGGAACTTGGCGTTCTGATAAAAGGTTCCATCTTCGGTAAACACCGAAGGGCAGAGGGTCGTTTAACCCACAAACCAATTTTTCAGCCTTCCATTTATGTAATAAAGGAATAATGCTTTATGCATTAGAAGCCTTGCAAATAAAAAAAATAACTTACAATTTTTAAATGTCCAAATTGAGTTAAACGCAACTCTCCTAAATATTTTTTTATGGTATAAGGGTATAAGTGATAAGACATCGAACAAGAACGGGTCTAATGATGGCAAAAGACAAACATGGCCCACAGACACCATAGATGTTGTAGGTGTGTCCTGTCCTATGGCCGGGGCGTTAGGCCATATGTCCAAGTCTACCGGCTACCCTACCCTCCGCATCAGAACACGACGATATCGTTATGATGACAGGAATAGAAAAGGCGGTAGATCCCCACTCCGGCGAGTTATCTACATATCACTCTTCCACAAGTGGTCATGTTGAGAATGACCCAGTTAACCTATATTCACCTGTTACGAGCTGCCTGGTAGGAAGTCCTATTCTACACAGAGGACCAGGACCAACACGGAGAAAAAATATACGAGGGATATTTATGTATATTTTAATGTAATTTGATTTAAATACAATGTATTTTTTTTATTATATAATAATTGAATAATAAATTAGTATGCGATGCTTTGAGAACAAGACGTCATGTTATTGCAAATTGGAATAGACAGAATAAAATTTATTGAGAACACCGAAAAATCGGAGTTACCGGATATAAACTAAGTGATTTTTACTGCCAATAACTCTTAAACTTTATGGTGAATATATTTTGTGCTAAATATATTACACTGCTAACACCGACTAGGTGATTCAATTGTGTTTTCATATCAATATTCCATTTTATTTTCTATTCGTTTTATTTTCGAGTATAAAATGATTACCACCACCAAAAATTCGTCATCTGCTAGGTAGATTGACTCATCAGCCAATGATAATTGATAAGTCTTAATAGAGATTGACCGAATCTGAGATTTGTAATAATAAATATGAAAACTCTGAAGCTGCTGAAAAAAATGGTAACTTCAGAGTTTTACCATAATAAAAAGAAAGGTTTTCTTTAATGTTAATATACCTACTTGTTTGCCCGCTTTTTTTCTGACCTAGTATAAGCGATACTACGCAATAAGTAGGTATTCTTCTTTAATTCATTGTGATGATTCAGCTATATTGATGTAACATTTCGTAAAAATCATACTGTACTTTCTGAAAAAGTAGCAAAACAAACACACACACAAAAGGTTTTTCAGATTTTTCTGAGTAAGCATTATATTGCCCGGGATTGGAATGTGCCCAAAGTGGCGATAGGCTTACCACCTATCACATCAGGGCCCTAGTACCTTGGCTAATCGTGGGTGTATTCTTGTATATCTACTGGACTTATGAGTCGTGGATATACTAGCATACATCTGCCTACCCTTTCAGGGATAATAGGCGTGAAGGCACTTTTTTAGATATTATAATATAGTATATAACAGTAACGGTATACTTCGTATCTCTTGAGATTTTTTATACTTTTAATTTGTTATATAATAAAAAATGTGGAAGTGCTTCCAGTAGGACATAAAAAAATACTAAATAAGCTGAAACCCGTGAAAACTGTAGATGGACGAGATACATTTGTCGTCAACATTAAAACTATGGAGGGGCTACACTAATATAAAAAAATGAATATTTCAGGAGACTCCAGATTACTGCAGGTAGAGGGTGCTACTTTCGACCGAGCGACAGAGCTGTTGCGGCGGTCGCCAGAATTCACAGTATTAGCTGTACTACGGCAAGAGCCGGCCAACTCGGGCACAATACTTTCATTTTCACATGGCTTTAACAGGTATTGTATCTGCTTTTTGCTCTACTTTTAAAAGTAAAATATTTATTCACAAGAAATTCAAACGTTTAACAATAGAATGACAGATTTTTTTTATTTTCGGTCTTCAAAGTGCACATGGAGATAACGTAAACTTGCAAACAAAGGTAGACAAGATTCGTATGTTGTTAAATATTTTGCGAATGTTACCCATTAGAATACCGAAAAAAAAAGTAATACTAAGCAATCTTCTATATCTTACATATAATAAAAGTATATAAGAATAAATTTTATATGCTGAGAATTCTACCAGCTAAGAAATAACATTTTCCTGATAAAAAAATACGAAATCACCTTAAAAAAAGGAAAAATAACCGGAAAGTAATTAAGGATGTCAGCCGACAGCATTAACTAATTTATTTGTATTATACAAAAAACATCCTAACTTACCAAAATTATTGTTACATAAAAGGCTGCGATGTTAAACAATAATAAACCTTCAAATTTTATTACTGTAACGTAAAGGAGTAGAAAAGAACCAGAAGTAATTTTAATTTATCCCTTTTTACTTATTATTTATTTATTTATTTAATACTTTACTGTATACAAGCATATATTAAAAGATAAAATACAATAGCACATATACAAAAGGCAAGCTTATCTCCTAAAAAGATTTCTTACAGCTAACCCAGTAAAAATAATTACAAAACTAAACATAGACATGAGTGTACAACACATTAATTTATCACTACAAACTTAACTAATGATTAAAACAATAATAACAATAATCCAAAAAATAATGAAACCTAAATAGATCATACATTTTACAGAGAAATTAATATATTAATTTTTCTAGAACCTCAAATAACACGCAGACACTTTTTTCCCTGAAATGATTTCACTATGCCTGTGATGCATGCTATGTACTGTGTGTAGCTTTTATTTTTTATATTTGTTATATCTTAGGAAAACTGTGGATTGTTTAACTAATACAAATACCGTTTCGTCTCGAGTAGAGAATCGGGATGAACTCTGCGGATGGTCGGTGCCAGCTCTGCGATTGGAGACATAAAGGCGTGGGGCCCCTGAGGATCTTGCCGGTAAGTTCTAGATCTCAACATCGCTGCGCGCGCACGCATGATAGTTGGCAACATGCGTGCGCGCGCATAGGGGAGAATCATGTATCTTGGAATGTCCTGTGCCTCGGAATGCCCTCCTCGATCCATCCGTTAACCTAGTTGCGCCCACTGTGACCTGCATGGTCGTATGTGTGCGCACGCGGGTCGACTTGCATGCGTTCGTCGTGTCTTCTCCATCGTCGTCCGTCTTGTGTTCTGTGTCTTGACGTGTTTTGTTCTGTATCTGTCTAACCGTCCCCTTCGATCCGTCTCTTAATGTTCCGTTAATGTTGTTGTCGTGCTAATACGTCGCGCCTGCTTGAGGGTTCACAGCCGGGTTCCGCACGTACATTCCAAGCCACATGGAAGTCAGTATTGTGCATTAAGTAAGACCGACGAAGCGGGATCGTCGCCGCTGCGATCGGAAGACTCAGCCGGACGCTGTTCTGTCACTCGACGAATCTCCCTCCAGATTTCCACCTGCGATCGGTAATCGCATGTCGCGTTCTCGTTTAGTTCCACCAGACACCAGTAGCTCCGATCGAGACCGAACGCGATTGGTTCCGAGGTACATGGTCCCCTATCCCGACCGAGCGATATTGAGATGTAGAGCGAGCCGAGGTCCGCTCGCGACCGGTCCGTCCCGTAAACCGTCCGAGTATATATGTTGTTTGCTTTGTTTATGTGTACCTCGGAACAGTTCGCTCGGAGGGAGGTTCCGAGACGTGCCGCCGGACTCGATGTTCAATAGCGATGTACTGTGGGGGCAGGTACTTGGAGCTGCAGTCGAGCGGCAGGAGGGACGAGGTCCGACTGCACTATGTGGCAGCCGGCAGCACGACGGCGCGGGTGGAGACGTTTCCGTTCCGGCTGGCGGACGGCGCGTGGCACCGCGTAGCGCTCGCCGTCTCCGGGGCGCAGGCTACGCTGCTCGTAGACTGCCATCCGCTCTACAGGCGACTGATACCGCCCCCGGACCGAAATTTCACACAACCACAACTAGCGTTATGGGTTGGCCAGAGAAATAGCAAACACTCTTTGTTTAAAGTAAGTTAGTTCATTTATTTTTCCACTTTTAATTGTGACTTTTTTTATTGTTACTAAAATAATAATTGTGTGTAAAATTTTAGGCAAAAATAATAATTAAGTGTGTAACATGTTTTTAAACGTTATGAATACAAATAACATCAAATGTACTTAAATAATTTAGACATTTGACCCCTGTGCTTGTTTAGTTACATCGAAATTGGACAATGAAGCCGAGGTACCAACATTTTATGGACCTTCATAAAATGGCAGTTGATATTTATTTTTGACGCCACTCGCATACGAGCTACAACTGCGTCAGACTGTGAAATTGAAGTGTTTGAGGTTTTTGATAAACTAACCGACTGTTCATATAGTAATACTCGGTTTATGTTAATTGTAAAAATGTTACAAAAGGCGACAAGCAAATGAACTTTAAGTAAACAGATATGTCTTGTTGTTTTATATGTCGCACGGGCAGTGGATATATCCTATAATCTATACATTTATACAAATAAATAAAATTGGAGTGTCTGTATGTAATATTAGAATAGCCGCTTTTTACTAAATGCATATATACAAGGTACATATACCAACATCATCTTTTTTAGAATGTTTGTCTGTCTGACTGTCTGTTTGTATTCGCTAATCTCTGAAACGGTTGGACCGATTTTGGCAGAACTTTCACTGGCAGACAGCTGACGTAAAAGTAAAATAATTAAATGAAAACGCGGATGAACACACAGCTTGTATAAAAAAAACTATACAGAGTACATATACTGCATTATCGAGGTATTTTGAAATATTTTCATTGTATAAAAATTTTATGGCATTTATAGGAATTCTTTACTTATAGACACCAAATCCTACTAATGTGAAAGTACTAATGTGAAACTTTAAAATAATATAAAAGCAGCCTATTTGTTATTCTTATATATAAGCATACAGGAGAATAACAAATAGGCAATAGGCTGATAGGTTTCCAATTTTATTGTTTCTTTTTTATGCTTCTGCAAATATTGTTTCTTTTTTCTGTTGGTCCAAATGTTTATAGGTAGAGAATGCAATATGCATTGAGCTCGCCTTTTGTATAACATATTTGTATATGATGTATTGAGAACACCCGAAACAAGTATTTTCTAAATACTTAGTAGGTTGGTCTCAACACTTATATGCAAACAAGAGGACCCCGACTAACACGGGGAGAAATCCTTAGAAATTTATTTTATTTAGTTATTCAAACTTTATTGTCCACCAAACAAGTAAATTTATACGAAAGGTTAACTTAATTAAATTTGTAATAATAGGTATATAATAAGAAACCAAACTTCATTCAGGAATGTTTCATAACAATAATATTTGTATGTTTCAGGGCACACTTCAAGAAGTTAGATTAGTAAGTGGACCACATGGCTATCTAGTACAATGTCCCGGGCTGGACTCGGAGTGCCCCACGTGCGGACAGTTCGCCTTACTCCAAGCTACAGTACAGGAACTGACTTCGCATATCCATGACCTTTCGTTAAAGGTAATATTTGAAGTTATTTTTCTTTTAACAGAGACTACTTTTTTACACCATCCAGCTACGATCAGGTCACTGATCGGAGCTTCTTATGAAGAATAACATTTGCCTACTTTACTACACCGTTTGTCATAGGCACTAGGATCCACCGCCCTACCTATACCTGCCCCCATAATGACATTATCGTGTTCCGGTCCGAAGGGTAGCGTAGCCGGTAGACTTAACACAGACTGAACACCCCGGTCACAGGACAGTGACACACCTACAACCAAAATCAGGAGAGACGTGCGCTTGTTCACTGTCCTATCCCATAAAAAAAGAATAGATGTAACTATCCATGAGCCTGTAGCATGGATGGCACAATTATGCTGAGGCTAGTACCTAAAGATCACACTCCTACCAAAGTCCTGTCCTAATACGTAGTATTGCTAACTCCCTCTAACCCGGCCAACTACTCTTATCTATTTCTCTTTCTGTCTGTTCTGGTCGTTGTTAGGAGTGTTACATCTGGTAATTCGTAACTAAATACAAAGACTATAAAATGAATTGACAAGGACAGAATTCCATGATGCCTTTTCCTACTGCCATATATACCACAAAAGTAAAAATTTTAGATAAAAACTTTTTTATCTGAGGCGAAAAGCGATATATGACTATGATAGCCTGACTATGACGTCACGTTTACGAATGGATGTGTTATAAAATCATATGAGAATGAAAGGCCCGGCTAATTTCACTGCCTATCGACATGAGAGTATAGGTACATTAAAAAATTCTCATAACAGTCTGGGTGCATTTTTGAGAATACAGACAGGTAATCACTATGAAACGTGGAGCAGTTGGCTCCCTTACTGGTGTTTTAGTTACAATATGTACTGACACAGTGAAACAAAATATACACGTTTTAAATTGGTTTTTGGTAAAAAAATGTAATTTACCGAGTAATGTAACTAATTCTATTGAAGCTCTCTACAGTAATGACAACTGTCCTTTAGGACTGAAGTATAGATAGCAAGTATCTTCTAAGGCAGCTCGTAAAAATTGAATTTTAAATTCAAAGTTACGATACAAAGAAAAATATTATAAAACTTTAAATCCAATTCAATACAATTATATTTTGTAAAGAAACAGGCAATATAATTGGGATATGTAAGTGTATAAATCATATATGTATTCAACTGTATTTATAATCATGTGACAAAACCTTTTAAATACGCATATTCGATTAGTTATTAATCGCCTCTGTGGTGTAACGGTACAGATGTCGCCTGTTAAGACCGTTAGCCATGCAGGGTCCCGGGTTCAATTCCCAGGTCGGGCAATTTTTCTTAAATCTTTTTCAGATTATTCTGAGTAAGCGTTACATTGCCCGAGATTGAAATGTGCTCGAAGTGGCGATAGGCTTGCTTACCTATCACATTATGGGCCCTAATACCATGGCTAAGCGTGAGTGTTTCTTGTATATCTACTGGACTCACGAATCGTGGGTATACTAACACACCTCTGTTTACCCTTTGGGGGATAATAGGCGTGAAGTTACTTTTTTAGTATCATTCCAGACTCATTTGCTTTCTTAATTCAATTCCAACCTTATAGTACGTTCTTATGCAACAGACTATATTTCTTGCTCCGTTTCCATCGGTTTTTAATAAAACTTCTATAATCCAGGCTCTATGACAGTTAAATTAAAATTTTCTCTTTTTATATTCTTGGTCGCGTTTGATATCTAATTGTACTATCTTTCCAGTTAGTGAACGCCGAGTCAAGGCTTACTCGGTTAGAACAATGTGACTGCCAGAAGTCGTGCTACTCCAACGGGTCTGTGCACGCCGATGGTGCCTCCTGGCAAAAAGACTGCAATCATTGCTCATGTATGGTAAGATTTTTGAACATCTATACTATTATTCTTATTTTAAATCTGAATAAACAAATTTCAATATCATCGTGTAATTTTTTTTGTCTCGACGTTTTTTGTTTTAAGTTTCTTAAGCCGCCTGCCACAATAGCGTCTGTGCTCGCCATTGACGTGTTCAGGTCTGAAGGGTAGGGTAGCCGGTAAACTTTCTCATGCTAGAGGCTTACCATCCCAGCCTCAGTTTGGCAACGCCCCATTTCCACCTTTGGTGTCTATAAGCGATGTGTATTTCTTACCATCAGAAAATCCATCTGCTTGTTTGGCTACCAATATCAAAAAACAGACTTATTTTACCAGTGTTTTAGTGTTTAAAAAATCACTTCCGGCAATAGTCAATTTGTTAACTGCTGCCGCTGCTAAAAATAAATAAATATACATCTATAAATACTGTTACTTATTTTTACAGCACGGTGAGATAACGTGCAGGCCAGTAGAATGCGAAAGGGTGTTTTGCAAGAATCCAGTGTTACATCCAGGGGAATGTTGTCCTACGTGCCTACGTAAGTACAGGTCTTAGTTTGAAATGATATGAATGCAATTATTGACGCCCCGCCGCCAGCTGATGATTTAATTTTGATTATTGTACACATAAATGTTACTAAAAATAAAAAAATCGACCACGTGCGACTCGGATTCGCGAATCATAACCGATAACCATATATTATACAAATAAATAGATTTATATTTTTTACATTTTTTTTCTATCTGTCTATCTATGAAACAGCTGGACCGCTTTTGACGCTTTTCACTGGCAGATTGAAATGTATATAATAAAATAATGATATAAGAAGCGGACGAAGTCGCGGGCACAGCTAGTATTTAAATTAACAGTAAATTTACATTTGTTGTAATATGTATAGCAATCGTTTTGTTTGTTGTCCTAGAAATAGGGTCCCGGCGTCCCGTTTGGGTACAGAGCCCTTCGAAAAAGTTGGAAGAAATTGTAGTTCTTTTCAAATAACTAAAAATTACAACGTTCATGTTAAATAATTCTTATATTATTTCTGTCAAAACCAAAACTAAGCAAACTAACATACTGTAATTTATAATTCTTTAAAAAAAAAGTACCTTCACGCCTATTATCCCCGAAGAGGTAGGCAGAGGTGTGCTAGTATATCCACGACTCGTAAG
>DVZL01003466.1:0-13959 GCA_018236625.1 Lasaia peninsularis
TCGAATGGTGAAAGAATTTTAAAAATCGGTCTAGTAGTTTCGGAGCCTATTCATTACAACCAAACAAACAAACAAACAAACTTTTCCTCTTTATAATATTAATATAGATTATGACAGCACTAAAAATCTTGTTTGTCTTTTTTTTACTTTTACCTAAGATAGGGATGGTTTTAAATATGTTTAAATAGTGCGTCGTAGAATTAGCACAATGTTTATCATTTTGTAAGTAACTAAAAATATTAAGGTTAACTTTGTGTAAATATCTTATTATTCTAAAAAATGTAGAAAGATAATGAATTTAAATATAAATATAATAAAAAATCGGCCAATAGCGAGTACTCGCGCACCAATATCTAAAAAAACAGCAAAAAATCACATTTGTTGTAATTTTTCTAATATGGTGGATCAACCAAGATGGCGGAATAGTTGTTTTTAAAGCACTTCTACAATATGGGTATCAAATGAGGCTCGATGAGAGCAACTCGAAAAATTATAAAAGCTTTTTCTATATATTAATCCCTTAAAGCTTACCTTGAAAAAGGAGTGGTAGTTTATCATAAAATCATATCTCTTTCGTCAAAACATTTGGTTTGTAAAAAATGGATTCTTTCTGAGACTTCGTAAAAATATTTAAAGTTTTTGTTTAAAAGATAACTCTGGAACGCAGTGTGAATGTAACCTGTCGGTCGATGTCAACTTGGAAGATTTATCTCGAAGTTCAAACGTCATGGCGGGGATTGTGTTGGTAATCCTGGATTAACTTTTGTTCCCATTCAAATATTTTAGTCAATATTTACACCGGATCAAGGAAGATCTATTGTGTTATTCATCGACGCCTAAAACCAGTGTGACTACTTTTAACGGATCTTCGCATACAATGTAGCAGGAAAGAAACAGGTATTTTATTTTAATGTACATAACCTTTTCACCTCGGTTAAGTCTCTCGAGTACCTTCACGCCAAGTTCTTTGCGGGATAGGCAGGGAGTGTCGAGTGCCAGTTTTTTAGTTGATCGGCGAATTGTTTGATCATTAAAATGAAACACCTTTTTCTGTAAATAATGTAATATTTAATTTATGTGTTTAAGGGATTGATAATTTATCATGCTTCTTAAAACATATCTTCACACCAAATCACTTGCGGGGTAGGCAGAGAGTATCGAGTGCCAAGTGTCATTATTCCTACATGCCTAGATTCCTCCACATTGATTTTACGTCATATAAACACGCTTCAGGGACTTTTGACCCTCGGATAATACATGAGCTATGAGGTCATAATGTGCGCACATTTGCATTGTGTATCTGTCATAATACACAAGACATATATTTAATTAAACATTATTGTTACGTAGACTTAAAACAATCTATATCATTTGAGTCTTACCGACTTGGATTCATTCCCATCCAGGGAAAATATTTGTTACTTATAGATATCTAATATTTCTAGGAGAAAAAAAATGCACATTTATAGAAAAATAATCTATTCAGCTTCTGCATAGTAAAAAAAAATTGAAAAAAAAAAGTTAAAAGATGCATTTTTACTTGCTTTGTAAACACACAAATTTATGTACATATATTCACGCCAATCCCATTGCGATGTAGGCAGATTATTGAGAGTACCGATATTTTATAAAAGGGTATTATGACATTATTACAAATTTGAGTTCACAGAAAGTTCATTCATCAATTAAAAATATCCACATAGGGAGCCACAAAACATTAACAATACTGTGTGTGGTCATTACGTAATTGGTTAGTTTATTCGACGAATCAGCAATTGAAGCATGAAGATTCAGTTTAATGAAATGATTTCGATATTAAATGTTGGCATTGAAAGAAGGTAATTGAATTTCCTGTGATGGTTTCTATTGGTCGTGAGGAGATGCAGTGCCCCTTTCAAACACCGCACCCGCTGTATCAGTCGGGTTTGATTAGGCGTTTCCTCTAATTATTTGAACTATTAATAAGATACGGTGCGAGTCTTCCTAACAATAAGTCACTGTTTGTTATATAATGGTCTGGAAAATTAATAATACGTCGGCCATTGATTTTATCCTTTTCTGTTCATCTTCGTAAAGTATCTTCTAAACAAATATCTATGGCACGCTAGCGTTTTAAAGGTTCCGTACACAATGGGTTTAAACGGGACTCTGTTTGTTTGTCTGTGTATCTCTTTGTCACCAGAGTGTGTCTCATGAACCATGATAGTTAGAAAGTTGAAATTTTCACAGTAGAAGTATCTCTATTGCCGTTTTAAAAACAATACTAAAAATCTGTTATTACTAATTAAGTTAACATGGAACCCGGACCAAAACGGGGTTTGTGGCTTAGATACACCACAAATGTTACGGGTGTGTCGCTTTTTGTGGCCGGGAGTTAGATCTATTGTGCAAGCCTACCGGGTTTCTTAATCTTCTAATTGAACGCATAAAAGAGCGGTGGATCCCGCAAAAAAAAGTATTAAGTCCCGGTAAAGTTTCTTACGAGCCAGTAAAAGTAATTACATTTGAATATTAATTATAACTCAATACGATTCTATATTCTAAAACTAATTCATGATAACAAGATTCTTAACCTAACTTTATTTGTTTATAAATTTAAATATTGTTTTATATTTGAAATTTTATAGTATTTCAAATAGCAATTTCATTTTTGTAGTACTTATAATTAAATATACAATATTACATTGCGTTTTTGTATTTAGGATATTTTGTAACGGTAGTTACGTAAATTTTCAAGACCTTGGTTAAGAAATTTGCATATTTTTTTTTACAAATTTACCTTGTAAAGTAAGATTATTTTTAACATATTTTTATAGGAAAACACATTTGGCCGTTTTGCCAATTAAATAAGTATTTATTAAATACATAAATGTTTACAGAATGAGGTTTAAATCTAGATTGAGATTTTAATTCTATTCTGCTACTTGCTGTAGTCTACAAGTAAAGTAAAAGCGGTCGGCTATTACAATAATAATTTTCAATGAAAAATAATATATGATTTTTTTAAAAGTACCTTCACGCCTATTATCTCCAAAGAGGTAGTCAGAGGTGAATCGTTAATCCAATAGAAATACTAGAACACCCACAATTAGCCAAGGTACTAGGGCCCTGATGTGATATCGTCATCGTATCGTATCGTCACTTCGAGCACATTCCAATCACAGGCAATGTAATGTTTACTCAGAGTAATCTCAAAAATTTTTTAAAAAATTGCCCGACCTGGGAATCGAACCCGGGAATAATTTTGAATGATAAGTAATATGTGAAAAAAAAATTATTAAATGATTTATATGTGTTAAAAAGCTTTTAAAAATATAATGATGTGCAAATATTTGAACAAATTAATTATAATTATTTTAAATCATTATTTTACTGGAAGACGATGAGGTTATCCTATCTATAATACAATAGCTGTAGGTCTCAGGTCTAACCTTTGTCTGCTTCGACGGGGTTACTATACGTTGCAGTATTTTGAATATTATTCAAATTTATTCAAATAATAGTCAACGACTGTTCGTGAGTACGGCAAACTAAACACTATTAACAAAGTTCTCAGTTTGCTTTGGACTTTGATGTGTGAATTGTGTTTACTCTGTCTGGGCTGTATGGAAATGATTTCTTGCTCGGGCGAACTTCCGTTCGAATGGACAAATATTTGACTCGAACCTCTCAAAAATTTAACAGCATCTTGGACCATCGACAAGATTATCGGGCCATGTAAAAGGATTGGAAATCCTTACGTAAATTGTAATATACTACGAATATATTTATTTAGTAGCTGTGCCTGCGATTTCGTCCGCGTTTTTATTTGTTTTATACATTTCTAAAGTAAAATTCTAAAATAAAAGTAGGTTAAGCCTTTCCTTATTACATGAGCTGTCTGCCAGTGAAAGTTCCGTCAAAATCTGTCCAGATGTTTCAAAGATTAGCCGGTCCAAACAGACAGATAGACAGACACACAAAAAATCCAAAAAAAATATTTTGGTATTATTACCTAGGAAACATGCATAATACGCATAAAGTTAAAAGTGGTTGTTTTAACATTATATACAGACACTTCAATTTAATTTATTTGTATAATTATGTACTAAATTTCGTAATTCGACGTTTTGAGTTATATATATATTTTTTTATTATTAAAAAAATATATAATGTTGCCTGATTTGGCGGCGGATTTGCCATCTGTCATATCGTATCCTAATCGCGCATACGTATGTACCTTTGCCAACCCCTTCGGTGATATGGGCTTGATGATATATTTTTTATTTTAGATTATGAATATTACAATTTCATTAGACACACACATTTTTATTCTTCGTGCATAAGTACCTCTGCCTACCACTCTGTGGATATGACCGTGATGATGTTTATTTTAATGAAAGTAGAGATTGCTTATAACCCATCAAATACTCGTATCCAAACCTACACAATAGTTATTTGCCCTTTGACATATAGAAACCCCGTGCTTACGAACCGTGATAACCACGAGGTAGAAAGGTCAATATAACTAAGGAATGATAATATTCAGAAAGTAAACTCTGATCGTCGCGATCGTTACTAGCACCCCTCGATGTTATCTGTCCACTATGCTTGCACTTAACCGCCATACCGTGTATTCACCTTGTTAACACGTAGTAAAGGAAACTACATTCTTCACACGTAGGGAATAAGACTCCGAACAGTTTCCGTTATCGATCACCGGTCTACCGCGTCAAATTACTGTCATTAGACGAGTCAATGCTGAATCAAGTTTTTACTTAACCTACATCTATTTTTTGTTTGTGTTAGCGATCTATTTTTTGTTTGATCGAGCTACCGAGTTCCCAAGATAAATTACTGTAAAAACTGCAGTCATAGTACACATTAGTGTTTTAGAACAAATGGTTTAAAGATTTTAAAATTGCCAGCTAATGTTATGTAATCTATACAAATAAATATTATTCGAGTATCATTATGTAATATTAAAATACTTAATAGATATAAATGTATATTTACAAATATCTTTTTTATATTTTTTTTCGACTGTCTCTGAACCGTTTAAACCGATTTTCAAATTGGCAATCAGCTGATATTTATGACATCAGCTGTTTGCTAGTTTGAAAGTCTTTATTTTGAAAGTTCTAATAGTTTAAGCTACTTCTATTTTGGAATTTTATTTTTGATGTATAAAATAAAATAATGAAATAAAAACACGGACCAAGTCGCGGGCACAGCTAGTTAGTAATACGTTCCAGATGAGTAAGTTTAATTTAATAATTTCGTATCGATAGAGACAACAAAAAAATCGATTCTATATTTGGCGTTGCTTTTTTTGACGCTTAGTGAAACTGAACATATTCATATTTTAAATGAGAAACACATTTACTTTTTCACAAATAGTATAAATGAAAATTGTTTTTGAAATACCCGAACTGGTTTCGCTTTTTACAGCATTATCAGGGCTAAAACTTAAGAAGAAAAAGAGTAAGTTAAGTTTTAAAATCGAGTTGTAAAATTTTGTTACGAAAATCACGGGCACGAATCAAATAAACCAAAATCAGGCTTTTCTCCTTTCTCCTTTATCGTAGCTATAAGAACAATCGGAATAGGAACATAAGTAAGAAAAACTATTGGTACATGGCTGAGTTCAAACCCAGTCCAGGTTTAAACCTTCCCATGTACAAACGCTAGAATAGTAATAATAAAATATGTACACTGTATTTCAGTACATTTATCAAAGCGGGCATATCCACGGGCATCGATTAGTTGTGTATTTTATCACATAATTCATCAGATTAGCAAGTGCTTATACTGCGAAGATAATGCTGCCAAGAGCCAAAACAATGGTCAAGACACACTTGGCGTGGAGCCAGTGACCTAAGACAAGGATCTCCATTCAAGTATTACAAAGAAGCTTTTCATATAACGATTTTTTGCAAAATTTAGAAGACAATTTTTTTTGTAAAAACAGATATGGAAGTATTTTTTTACGCTTGGTATACTAATTTGAAGCATGAGGTCCTGGGTTCAATTCATCTATTAGTTTTTTGTTGAATGAATACACAATGGGACCTAATTTTTTTTCTATTATCATAACAAACATTAAACATTAAATACAAAATCATTTTTTAAAAAATAATTAAAAATATTTGGTCCAGAATTTTTTATGGCAACCCATTTTTATTCTCTAATATACTAAATTGATTATAAAATAAGTTTTGTTATATTATCAGCTCGGTGGTCGGCTTAGTTTCGGATCTTAGACCATAATATATACTTATATGTCTGCATAAAAACGGTATCCTATTACGAAGACACCGCTGTCCGCCTGTCTGTCTTTCAATAACCAGGTCGTGTGTGTCTATCTATCAATCGTAAACCTATAAAGGTATAAGTTTTTACAAATGGTATATAACCACTCTAACAACCATTTTTTTCAGTTTTTTTAGATGCGGAATCCTTCGCACGCGAGTCTGAATCGCACTTGGACAATTTTTATTTAAAATGTACACCATATATGTAATAATAAAAGACAGTTGTGCAAAAATCGACGGAGAATATTCTTTGAATCTGTTAAAATTAAGCCGAAACAGCAATTGGGCGCCGCAGATGGCGCTAACTGCCCCCGATGTTGTTAGTCGTCGCCGGAATACGCGCCAAGTGTAAAAATTTGATTTACGACTCTACATATAAAAGTGCACATTTGTTTTAATATTTAGTCTATTCCTAGGCCCATATTCATATTATGTCTGCAAGTTTGACCTGAATAATCTAAATTGGTTAGATGTGTAGGTGTCTACAGATCGGAGTTTTTTTTTTTAATTTCCGTACCCAAAGGGTGTAAACGTAACCCTATCACTAAGACCCTTTGGTTACTATTATAAGGGATATGCATAAAGTATTTTAAAAATGTATATACAATTTTTTTATAAAACAAACACTTGTACTATTCCACAATGTTTATTATTTTTATTTTTAAATTTCACTTTAGCCAACCGGTTTCAAAGCATTATCAGGGCTGGTAAAACTAACGACAAATAAATTTAATTATTTCTACACATCGTTCAGCGTTGAATAAAAAATAATATATATAATGTGAAAGAGTACAAGTGTGGATTTTAAAGGCATTGCACAAAGTGCCGACGATGGAAATTTACTATAAATACTATTTAAAAAATGAACTTTTAGTAGCTATAGAAAGAATTAGGAAATACAACGACAAGATATTGAATGAAATTATGACAGTGCTGAGGTCCCCTCCCTTCTGCTAACATCCCTAAGCTATAACAGTACGGAACCCTTATATACCGAATGAATACATTTTTCTATCGGATTTAGATATATATCGAATACTGATAAGAAATGTCTACTTCTAGCTTTTAATTACACGAAATGGAGGTTTGTAACTGCCATTGTTATCAATAACGGAACATTTTAATCTAATAGAAATTCTCAGAAACAATCAAGTCTTCGCTATTGTTTGTTCTTCAGAACTATCCCCAAAGGACGACCCTTGTAAGTGGCGCCGAATTAGTTTGTGTAAGATCTTACTTTAATAACACTATGTGGCCCGAGTATTGTCGGGTTTCTAAGTCGTATCCTGTTCGTGTATTTGATATGAAATAGAGGTTTTCTGGCTTCAGGCAGTTTATTATTACTTTGAAGTACCGCATTGAGTGGGTAAAACTACGAGGGAGAGGGGAAGTTGGGGTTCGAAGGCAAACAAATACTACCAATTGATTTTACTAGTCCATCGAACGAATACTTTCCCTGTTTTTCCGGATGCTTTACAATATCACCTAGACGATCGTTTTTGGAATATAACATGAAAATAAGTAGTTTTTTTGCTATCTCGTTTGCACATTTTGTAGCTATAACGTTATTTTTAAGATATATATATTTAGAATGTGGGGGAAGCTAGGCTAATATGTACACTTTGCACCCGATATTCTCTGCCTAACACGCAAGGAAACCGGCGTGAAGTTATGTATTATGTGTATATTTACATAACAGAAAAAGGACATTAATCGATATTAGTTTAGTGATGATTATCTCAAAAATAAATAAATGAGATGAAATATTTGATATGGCAAGTTTTTAATAAAGAATAGAACAAGTACGAGTCGGATCCTCGTAGGCAGGGTTTCGTACGATAATCAACAGAAACGGTAAAAATATTACTTTAGTTGTTCGGAGATTACATTAAATATTTAAAATAAAAGCTTAGATAAATATTTTAGACATTTGTTTTATTCTTTTTCCTTGTATTGGTTATTATGGCAGCAAACGAAATACATGTATAAAAAATTCAACTGTCTAGCTATTGCGGTTTATGATATATAAACAGGTGTCAGACAGACGGACAGTGAAATTTAAACAGGACCTCGTTTTGATCTTACGGAAATCTAGAAATGATTCTACGTTATTTCAAACACTAAGATACTGGTTATTGATAGTGTAGTATTTATAGATTATGTATGATCTTCGCGACTCTATTCTTATGAGCTTTTATTACTTTTTGTATAGCTCTACTTATCATAAGAATACTCGTATATAAGTTGCTTTTGTTAAGAAGAATAGAGAATCGAGTCACATCTTCGCAAATAACTAAACTTCACAATGAAACATATTTTTATAGAAAAACCCTAGAGAAATATGACATATTTACAAAACACATAAACATTAGTTAATTTCGTAATGGTTATTCCTTTGAAACCTTTGTACTGCATGTGTATTATATATTTATTTAATACTTTATTGGTCACAAGACACAAAAAAAATACAAAATGTAGTGACAAAAGCAAATACACTAAAGGCAAGCTTTTTATCTTTATAATATAATATCGAGGTTTCTTCCAGCCAATCGAAAATAATATTATGGTTTGATTATAAAATAGATGGCGTTGTCTCTACATAGTATAATACCAAGTCGCTTTCTCTGTCCCTATATATCTATGTATGCTTAAATCTATAAAACTTCACAACGGATTTTGACACGGTTTTTTTAAATAGATAGAGTGATTCAAGAAAAAGATTTTTATGTATATGATTCGTAGCTGGTTTCTAATTCATGAAGGTATTGTATTCATTGGAAAAAGAAATTTATCGATAATAAAAAAAATACGCTTACGCCGATACAATTTTTGTTTTTTAAAAATATATAAAAACTATTTAAAAGCACGGGAAATATATTAAAATTAAAATACGAGTATATAAAGATTGTTAATCATTTGTGGCAATCCAAAAGTTCTTGACTGGTTAATAAACAATACGACGATTGTTGATCATTAAACTTATAAGTAATTAAAAACAATTGCTCATCTATCCCAATGGGATGTCTCCGCCCAAAGCCAATTAAGAAATCTATAATCAAAACTTTAATTTGTTTAAAATTGCTTTAGGCATTTTAGAATAACAAACAATGTTGTTCTAATTTACTATTAGTGACGACGTTTTAATACATTTAAAAATACTTTAGGTTAGAAGATATGTTTATATGTGTAGTCACATATTATGTCTCTACCACATTAACATTGTCTTTGTAAGCTTGTTACAGTGAAAATAAACACAGATTATTATCTTTTTAGTTTGTGGTAGAGACATAATATGTGACTACACATATAAACATATCTTCACATCAATTCTGGCGGGGTAGGCAGAGTATCGAGTGCCAAGTGTCATGATTCCTACATGACTAATATCCTCCACTTTTGACAACGCCCTCGTATAATACAGGAATATTTTGGTCCTGGAATCTAGGTTCCGATTCTAGGTCTAGGTCATAAACATTTGCACTGTCCGTCCGTTTTTTCAATCTTACGTCTTTTACTCAACCTAAATAGTTGATATTGCTAAACTCCCTTTTATAACGTAACAGTTGTTCGTATGCATGAGGTTCCGGGTTCAAATCTCACAGTTCACATATTCCATTCAACTATTTTTTTGTTTTAGTTTTTTTGCACATTCTGAACATATGATAATAGGCATATGAATAATTGAAGAAAAAAAGTATTAGTCATGGATAGAAGAGACATAGATACGTTGTTCTGTAAATATAATCAAATGTGCAGAAATACACTCAATTGATTTGCATCGTTTATAAACATAACATGAATTATAAACATCAATCGTGTGATTATGATATTGATAACATTGTAGATATTTTTGAATATATTTGTACTAGCTGTTCCGGTGATCTTTATACCTCCTGCACTATGAGGCTTGAAAGATTGATATAACAAACCTGTTCTCAGACACACCAAGTGTATATATATATAAAGTTTCATCAAAATCGGTTTAGTCGTTTCGGAGGAATATGGTAACTAGAACACGACGCAATATTTTGCTCCTTGTGGCATATATTTTAGCTTGTTAGATGATCACATTTTTAGATTGTGTTCAGTAGGTATGAGCACGTAACTGAATTTGATGGTGACTATATACCGACGTAGAATAGAGGGTATTGATATATTGTTTTAGGATTATGAAGTTGATATTATCTGTACATTTTTGAACCGGTTTATGATTTTCTTTTGCCATTAGCAAGTGTTAATATTTTAAACAAATACCATTCATCCCACGCTATTTTTTCGAGTTACTTTATAAGCTCCCATCAAGATTTCGAACAACGTTGGTCCTTTTGATTGTAGTTCTACTGGTTTTAGATTTAAGCCACCAAAAAAACTTAGAAACATAATATTTAATACATCAATCTGATAATGGATTTATTTTAATGCAAAAAATATTACACAAAAGCAAGAAAATAAATTGAAAAAGATATTTAAAAAAATACTGGTTTAAGTTTCCGAAAGACATTTTACTATCTAATTAGGATTTCGCATAGAGATTCATATATAGACAGCTTGTCTTTTGAAAACCTAATAAGCGTGTCGGCTTAATTAAGTGCTGTCAAACTGTTGAGAGTGAATTTGACATAGCATAAATCAAAACTTACCTAGGATCTACGAAGGGTTCTGCATAGATGTTCCTGACGGGCTGTCGTCGCGGAAGCGGAGGTGGGACCGGGCTGAACCCATCCATTATATCCTCCCGTTCACTGTACTTTAGCGATTTCATCGTCATCTTGCTGACATACAGTTCACTCCACTATTACAACTTGCAATCCAGCATCACTAACGATCTTAAACACTTACATGTTTACACTGTCATCGATATAAATATCATTGTTAAAAAAATATTCAATCACTACAACGTCTATAACATTATTTCGTACATCATCAATTCTTGTCTAAGGAACTTATTCTGAAATCAAATATTTGTTATTTACGATCTGATTTATAATCGATTCGAACGCACGACCTCACTCCGCGGTAGTTTGCGACTGACTAAAGCATAGGACTAAAGTTTAGAGCGCGCGTTTCGATTCTCAGGCTAGCGCGACCTATCCGAAGCTTTCGAAGTTTTTGCGCTCGCGTCGAGGTGCCGTAAAAGCTCGCCGGGTTATTAGACGAACAAAAAACGCCGCATGTGAAAGACGCATATTGTAAGTAATAGACTTGACGCAACCGAATAAAAAGCGCGACCCGCTTCACCCGTGTTCGACATGACGTGATGCGGTTAAATTTATTTCAAAGAATATGCATTGTGTAAAGTGCGAACAAAACACCTTTGTAGTGAGTTTTTCGAGCATATTTAACGATAGTCCCTATTTTGTTCAAAATTGCTTGTTTGGGCCAATATGAATGTAAATTCGTAAATAATATTAAAGTATCAGCTGTCTTGTCTCGGTGGCCTAGTGGTACGGGCTTCGGACTTCCATTTCAGTAGTCCGGGTTCGAACCCGCCATGCACCAACGAATTTTTCTAACTTAAATAAATTTTCTAACAGTTATAGTGAAGGGATGACTGATTTGATGAAGAAGTGTTTTTTTTAATTTTCTATTAAAACACCTTAATATTTCAAATGTGCCAAATCCATAAAATAACTAGATTTTCTTACACTAAATGTCGGAGAGAGTGATTTTTTATTTATAAATTTTAATTAATAAAAATATGAAAAATGTAGAGTAGAGCTAAATTGGCTAGTGAACTTGAAAACATATGAAGCAAAATAAATATTTAGATATTTTATATGTTTAAAGACTTTTACAATTTAAGCGTCTTTAAAAAGAGACTGAGCCCTTAAAATAAAAATGAGACTGAATAGAGACTTTTAATTTAGTTTGCCCTTGGACCCCTTCACTTTTCACCAAGTGACTTGACGTGCTTAATATACCCTATATTAAGCACACATCTTTTTTATTTTTAAATGAAGAGGTTTCCCATAGTATTATCATTAATGGAATTAAAACAAGTGTCGACCTTGTTTTACGTTTATGATATAATTTATCAATATTATTGTAATTGTATAAATAATACAATTCTGTATATCTTTGTAGGGTTATCAAAAAAATATCATCAAACTTATATCCCCTAAGGTGTAGACTGTAGGTGTATATTTATGCGACCATGATTAGACGATTAGGTTTTTGTATGAAAAAACATCCTAACATTCCGGAACTTGTAAAATAACTCGCCAAAACTAACATAAGAGTTGAGTAACTTAAATTGTTTTTATATCATACTAGCGACCCGCCCCGGCTTCGCAAGGGTACACTATACATGTTATATACATAAAAATCTTCCTCTTGAATCACTCATCTATTAAAAAAACCGCATCAAAATCAGTTGCTTAGTTTTAAATATTTAAGCGTACATAGGGACAGACAAAAAAAGTGACTTTGTTTTATTATATGTAATGATAATTTGGCAATAATAAGTTGATTTTATTGTAGAAAATAATGATTTGCAGCGGAAAATACAGTGCTTAATGGTCTGATGTGGACGAATACTGAGCCAGGAGTAACCTATTCACTCTCGCCTTAAATACTAAAGCTTAAAGCTTTTGTTAGGAAGCTTTTATTGTGCTGTAATAACTGCTCAAACTACTAGTAAGACTTTAAAGTGGAGCTTGAAGTCTATCTTTGATCTCGAAATGAAATAAGAAACCTTTTAAAAAGAATAGATGGTGTAAGTGAAGAATTTATTTTATTTAAAATAAAAATAAAAAATATTGTTACACCCGTGTCCTCGAAGGGGTAGGCAGAGAAACATGATAATATACTCATAATAAGGCGACAATATTAGGTTCCATGATGCAAAATTGGCAAGTTTATCACTAAATCGGGAAAAAATATAATTTCTTGTAGAACTCGAGAATCAAACGTCTTAAGTCAACGTTAGTCTATGACTCTCGCTGCAACTGCACTCGACTGCAAAAGCGACTATTTTATTTTAATTATCATGTATTCTTTTTCTTATTATATATTTTTTTAAAAGGGTTCTTAAAATGAAACGATACTTTTTGGAATATTCCATCATCCGCGGCGGCATTGCCTATGATTTGTGAGAGAACAGATTAAATATCGCGATAAAAAGTACCCTATACAAAACTCCTTACTCTAGCTTCTTAACTATCTCAAAACGTAATATAACATCGCTCTGTTACGACATGAGAGAAGGACAAAAACATGTTTTCGCATTTATAATATTACTATTTATTAATTATAATTAAACAATATATTCCTTTGGGATTCCAAAATCATCAAAATGATATTTGGTTAAAGTTATTGGTTAGACATGTTAGTTTTCTCATTCAAAGAATTATGTATTTTTGTACCAAATGTATTATTCAGTTGACCAAAATTCAAAAGTCTAACATTATTTATGGCCCTTAAAAATTAAAAAGAATTATAAACATGAAAATACTTAACGGTTCAGTTTAGATTACGCAACGTATAAGTACCACCTCACCTATTTCCTATAATCCATACTTCCGTACTAATATTATAAATGCGAAAGTGACTCTGTCTGTCTGTTACGCTTTCACGCCTAAACCACTGATCAGATTTTGATGAAATTTGGTATGAAGATAGAACTAAACTTGGGAAAGGACATAGGCTACTTTTTAACCGACTACAT
>DVZL01003467.1:0-13958 GCA_018236625.1 Lasaia peninsularis
CGCAGTATAAATATTTTCTTGGTAAAAGAAGTTTGTTTACAAAAATTATAGCTTCTCGTGACGGGAAGTATAATGCCTATGCTGTCTAAAAAGTTCAAATAAAAATCGAAATTGAAGAATTTGAATGAAAATGAAATGAAATTGAAACCATCGTGTGTGTTTTCAAAATTTTACATATATCGAAACATTATTTTTTATAATATTTGTCTGTCTGTCTGTCGGCTTGTACTCGCTAACCTCTGAAACGGCTGGACCGGTTTTAAGTAGACAGCTAATTTTATAAGGAACGACTTAGGCTACTTTTAGTTTTAAATTTTATTTAAGAAGTGTAGAAAATAAAATAGTTAAATAAAAACGCAGACGAAGTAGTCGGCACAGCTAGTTGTTAATAATATGTAATCTTTAATTAAAACTAGATGTACATACGACATCGTATATGTTTAAAACCCGAGGGGGTTTCAAAAATTACAGGGTACTTTTGATATGAATGTGTGAATATACAATAGCCTAAATACAGATTATAAAGAAAACTGTTTAAGGAGATTTAAATAAGTAATAGATACTTCTCCTACTTTTATTATTTAGAATACACATTTTGCCTACATACAGATAATAAATATAATTGTTTGACGCGATTTAAATTATTTAGTAATGAATTTCATTTCGCTAATTAATATGTAATGTATACTTGTAATTGACACAAAATCATTACTATGTACTGACGTAACTGATTTGGATGCAGTTTAATTAATTATTTAATGTATTTGAATTTGGAGCTTGATATTTGATATATCGCTTCGGGACAAAGTCCGGAACGAAATTATCAGGCAGGAGACCAAATTGACTGATATTCTACAGTAATAGTCAAAAGTTTTCATTATTTGTACTTAGAAAATGTCATCCTGAAGAAACTTTCTTTTTTTTTATGGGATAAGACATCTAACAAGCATACGACTCTCCTGATGGTAAGAGACAACCGCTGCCTATAGACTGTCACCCTCTCTCCTGTGGCTGGAATCTTAGGCCTGGTGTGCAAGTCTACTGGCTACCCTACCCTCTGAATCGGAACACAACAATGTCGTTAAGGCGACAGGAATAGGTAGTGTGATGGATCCCCGGGCGAGCTGCTGCACAGCACTCTACTTCATATATGTTTTTTTTATTATTAAACAACCTGTATCGATTTTTAAAACATTTAAGGCCATGTTGATAAAGAACTAATGTGTAAATCAGACCAACTGTGTCAGATGATTGAGTCACGAGTTATAAATCAGATCTCATCTGATTGAGTTACGAGTTATGATTCAACAGATTAAAGATATTACACGATGCTGTTCCTACTCTCGATCACCAATTAAGTTTACATCAACGTTATAACTGACATATCTGGATTAGAGAAATCAGCTTATAGATGATACAGAATCCCGTCTCTTATTTCATATGATGAAACTAAGTCATCAATAAAATTGGAGTGTCTGTATGTAATATTAAAATAACCGCTTTTTACTAAATGCATAGGTATGTATGTTTACAAGGTACGAAAATTGTATTTTTAGATTCGTCCAATCTTAAAATGACAGACCTAGTTTTCAACGCTTCGGACCGAGGACCTCCTCATAAATTATAATCATTGTTATTTATCATATTTTTTTGTATATTTTTTCTTATATATTTATATATTAAAATTTCCCAAGGGAGCGAAAAATTAACATTCTTATCAACACATCGAATATCAAGTGAAAACGAAAAATCGGCCAAGTGCGAGTCGTACTTGCGCATGAAGGGTATCGTACTTTATCTAATATCTACAAAAACAGTAAAAAATTGCGTATTTTAAACGTGTAGAAATATTATTATTCGTTAGTGCATATGCATCGCCGCTTATCCTTTCGGTGACATCCGCGTAACGGTATTTATTAAGTATATAGTTTTAGTAACAGGGTTCCTTTTTACCCTTTGAGTAAAGATCCTTATAGAACGATTAGAAAGAATTGATTGAATGTGTAACATAATAACAAATAATAAATATGGTACCCAAATATAAGCCTAATCGATTTAAGATTAGGTTCAGAAGTGCTGAAATTGAAGTAGTGTGACATCTATATCTTATTTCAAAAGATCGTATATAGATAATTGTACTTGTTAGATAGCGTTGTAGACTGTATTGATTTTCGACCTTCTTGAAGTACAGCGGGGTGACAGACAGAGAGACAGACTGACAGACATACAGACACACAGACAGCCAGACAGACAGACAGGCAGGCAGACTGACGGACGGATGGACCTCGGAGTCCTAGTAATAGTTATCTTAATAACGTTATTACCCTTTGGGTACGGTACCCTAAAAATGTGTGACAAAAACTCGTATCAAATAATTTTTGTATCGCCAACTCCCACAGGGTGCGGATTCATTTTACTTATTTTAATGAGATATACTCGACTTTGTGAGCATTTTTATAATAGGTTCGCGTAATTATTGTAGGGAAACACTGTAGTACTTGCTTTAAATTTTTTTACATCGTATTAAGGACTAGTTGTTCCCGCGACTTCGTCCACTTTTTATTTAATTATTTTATACATTGCTAAAATAACATTTCAAAATAAAAGTAGCGTAAGCCGTTCCTGATTATATCAGTTGTTTGCCAGTGAAAGTACTGTCAAAATCAATCCATCCGTTTTGGAGATGAGCGGGTACAAACAGAAGGTCAACAATTAAAAAAAAATATTGTTGTGATATATTTTAGTAAAAAGTATCTATATCTATACAAACAAATAAAATTGGAGTGTCTGTATGTAATATTAAAATAATCGCTTTTTACTTAGTGTACAAGGTAAACATACCAAAACACTTTTTTTTTATTTTTTGTCTATCTCTCTCTCTCTCTGTGTACCCGTTAATCTCTTAAATGGCTGGAGAGATTTTGACGGGACTTTCACTGGCAGACAGCTAATATTAACGGCTTAAGCTACTTTTATTTTGGAATTCTATTTTAGAAATGTTTAAAATAAATTATTAAAATAAAAAATCGGACGAAGTCGCGAACACAGCTAGTACATAAATAAATATCTTCCCGTATTGGTAGACAAATAGATAGTATGCACCCATGATTAGCCTAATATGTCGATGTGACAGGCAGCAAGTGTGCACCGAAATATTATTGAAAAACTTATATAGGTATCTACTTTACCCGAAATTTGAATCCGTGAAGTGCGTCAAAGTCGGACATCGACTGTTCTCCACCACAGAGGCAATAACTTAAATAAAATGTGAACTCAAAACGCTTAAAATTGCAAACAACATTATTATCTTAATTCAAAATTAATGCAGATCTTAAATAACAAGACAGATGCCTGAACGAACACAGTTCTAGAATAACTTTTAAAGTATTTAAGTTACCTACAGAAATAAATGAAATTGGACTAGTGTCTGTATGTAATATTAAAAAAGTATCTTCATGTCTATTATCCAGATGTGCGCTACAGTGCTAGTATATCCACGACTCGTAAGTCCAGTAGATATACTATTACACCCACGATAAGCCAAGGTACTTGGGCCATGATGTGATAGGTGGCAAGCCTATCTCCACTTCGGCCACATTCTGATCCCGAGCAATGTAATAATTACTCATAATAATCTGGAATTAGTCAATACATTATACAATATAATTAATATGATAATTTAGGTAGTTATTTAGTCTGTTTGACTGTATTGTTTTTTAAAGTAGCTTTATAATATTGGAGTGCTAAAGGTAATGCAGTGGGCTGGTCACATCTGTCGTAGAACCGATGGTCGGTGGAACAGACGGGTTCTCAAATGGAGACCACGTACGTACATACGTAGCGTCGGGCGCCCTCCGGCCAGGTGTACCGACGACTTAAAGAGGGTAGCTGGTAGTGATTGGATGGTAAAAGCGGGAGATCGTGACTTATCGCACACTCTGGGGGAAGCCTATGTCCAGCAGTGGACTAGAATAGGCTGACGATGACGATGATGCTGATGGAAGGTGATATATTATATATTATTATTACGGCCGAGTTAATTAAGACGCAATATAAAAATGCACAGCGTCATCTATTATCAGATTTGGTACTAAATTTTAATCTCTAAAAATAAATATAAATGGAGTGTCTGTACGTAATATTAAAATATACTCTTTTTACTAAATGCATATGTATATTTACTTACAAGGTACTTATACCAAAATTGTATTTTTTTAATTTTTGTAAGTTTGTTTGTACCCACTAATTTCTGAAACTGATTTTGGCGGGACTTTCACTAGTACACAGTTAATTTAATAAGGAACTTATTACTTATTTCATAATAAGAAGTATAAAAATAGAAAAATCAAATAAAATCTCAGATAAAGTCGCGGGCACAGGTAGTCTTAAATAATTAGTCAGATGCCTCAACGAGCACAAATCTAGAATAACTCTTAAAGTATTTAAACTTTATTAAATAAAATGTTTGTTGAGAGAGTACAATGAGCTAAATAACAAACATTCTAGCTACAATTGCACTTGAAGTATTTCAAGTGAACTCTGAGTGAACTACAAGAAGCATTTCATAACATTTTGTCGCTTAAAAGGTGGCAGATGAACAAACAAGGCGTCGCAGTAAACTGATACTGTCATATCCAGACGGGGGGAATCCGATGTCAAAGGAAATAAAGTCCCAATTAATTTTCATCCTTAACGCGTACAATATAAGATTGAATTCAGAATAACGTCAAAGAACAATATTGAAGCGAGAACAGTAGACAAAAGATATATAATGGACCATCCATATAGGTGGTGACAGTAGGTCTATACAAGGCACATTTTATTGATGGGCTATCCCTGACATAATATTAGTAAATCGTTATCTCTTTTTATAAATGCGTAAGTTTTTATGTCAAGTTTTTTTTATTTTTTTACGACCGCGAACAAGCACCTCGTGCAATCTCTTTTACTGGTTATGCTTTTCTTTACTTAAACTCAAACTCGGAGGAAGTCACGGACACGGCTAGTTAATGCTAAAAATTGTAGTCTACAATCTCACTTATGTTTTTTAAGTTTTACAATTTTTCTGTGAACAGGGTGAATTTGCATCTAAAAGATCCTTGACAGGATTTAAACCCGCAATTTTCGTGTCTCAGTGACAATTTTCCGCTAGGTTACCAAGTAAATAGAGTTTGAGATAAAATTAATTAAAATACTGAAGAGCAACATAGAATGATACCCACTTTGAAAAAGGTAGCCTGATGTTTATTCTAAACAGTCTGGAGACTGAAATATAAGACGTTTAATTAAACATAATTATCAACTTACCACAAACTGAGAAACTGGAAAGTTAATAATATTATACTTAAGGCCTCTTTCACCGCGTCTGAGTAAAGTTACTAGTAAGCTAATCGCTCAGTAAACTCATGAGTAAATGCAGAAAGCAATTTCACAAAGTTCGAGGAACGTAAAATGGAACTAACTTACTTGACAGTTTTATCTGTCAAGTAGTACTAATCAACGAGTAGTTAATTGACACTTTACTCAGACTTGGTGATAGAGGCCCACAGTGAAAATTAATAGTAGGCAATACTGTTTACTTTTCGCGTGTTTATTTATGGAATAAGACAGCAAACAAGAGACAACCGTGGTCCATAGACACCAGATGTTTTAGATTTTACTGTCCTGTGGATAATCAGTTAGATCTTATGTGCAAGTTTGCAAAAATTCTATTCATAAGACATAAACAAATTAGAAATAAAATCTTTCACATAGAACTTACAAGCGGTTCTTTTAATGCGTCTATTCCGAAATTTACCATCGGATCGGAACGTAGCCACTCACTATGATTTTTTCGAAATAAATACAAACACACAACCCTAATGCAAATTAAAATTAACTTTCTTTTGATTTTACTGGTGGTAGAGTGCTGTGCAATGTGCAATGTACAATTCGCTTAGGTAGGGATCGACCGCTATAATGGCAATGTCATGTTCCGGTCCGGTGGGTAGGGTAGCCGGTTGACTTGCACATAAGTTCTAACAGCCCGGCCTTAGGCCTTAGGATCTACAACATCTATGGCGTCTATAGGCCACGGTTGTCTCATACCATCGGGAGAGATAGGAGATTCCATAAAAAAATATATACATTCGATGTTTTTCGCCCTCTTTATTATTTTATGGCATTGCATGATAAAGAAGCAGACGGATTCCCTGATGGTAAGGAATATACGTCGCATATAGACACCAAAGAAGGTACACGATGTACCACGCGTTGCCAACCTGAGGCTGGGTTAAAAAACCTGTAGCGAAAGTAAGTTAAGCGTCTAACCTTACCCTCCAAACCAGAACACGTCAATGGCAAGCACTGACGTTATCGTGGCAGGTATATACATATAATTGGTAAAGCCATGGTACCAATCCAGGCGAGTCGTTGCTAGACTCTACCACCTAGTCAACGTCACGCATAAACCTTTGGTCGCTCTTCTCGCTCGAACCTGCCTGGTAGGAAGGCAGTTGGTCTATTTTACAATGGAGCACGATGTCGGTACACGGGACAAAATATTCTCTCTGATCGGGTGTAGTCGGTGTCTAACTTTGACGGACGAGATCCGGGTTCGATTCCCGAATCGGGCAAATAGGTGGCAAGTCCATCGCCATATTGAGCACAAATCCTAAACTACTTTATATTTTTCAGATAAACCGAAAAAATTATAAAAACAAGTCGCTCTACTCGCGAATCGAACCCGGGACCGTTTGCGTCATAGTCAAAAACTACGCTCAACCACAGTTGTGATCGCTATCTCATCCCATAAATATTAAAAAAAGAATGTTTATCAATGCAACCTTTAATTTTCACATTAAAGGTTGCATTGATAAACATTCTTAGTGACACTGAATGAATCCCAATTCCAAAAATCGCGAGTCATTAATAGAAAACGTTTCACTGAATCGAAACACACAAATGACATTGCGACCCTTTTAAAAGGTAACTTAAAACTATTGAGCGGCACAGACAGACCGTGTAATAAAGTAGAGTAAAACAGGTCCTTTGCAAATGGCTCAGACGTGGATTGACTTTCAAATAGACGGTATAATTTGACACCGTCAAGTTCAGATGTCTTTTCAATGTTTATCTTGAGGTGATTTCACAGTTATGCACACGTAAGGGATGTTCGTGTACGGGACTTGTCCAAAATATTTCCTAATAAAGTATCAAATAAAATCGGTAATTTGCAAATAGCTCAGACGTGGATTGACTTTCAAATGGACGGTATAATTTAACACCGTTAAGTTCAAATGTCTTTTCAATGTTTGTCTTGAGGTGATTTCACAATTATGCATACCTTAGGGATGTTCGTATACGGGACTTATCCAAAAATTGTTTACAATAGAGCCAAATTTGTACTTTGCAACGATAGGTGCACCTAATTTGGGCGAACTATAGCCTGAATTAGCAATGCAGCAGTTTATAAGTAAAAATCAATTTTTATCGTCTCGTCAACTTTATCCTGTTTCTGTATCAGATCTATTTCAAGGAAATTAGTTGCTTATCTAGAGAATTTGGCTAGTTTTTACACAAAGCGACTGCCATCTGACCTCTGTAATCCAGAAGAAAAATTAGGCACAATCTTAGAAGTAGAAGAAGTACCTTCACGCCTATTATCCCCGAAAGGGTTGGCAGAGGTGTTCTAGTATATCCACAACTCGTAAGTCCAGTAGATGTACTAGAACACACCCACGATTAGCTAAGGTACTAGGGCCCTGATGTGATAGATGGCAAGCCTATCGCCACTCCGGGCACATTCTGATCCCGGGCAATAAAATTCTTACTCAGAAATATCTGAAAAACATTTAAGAAATGTTGCCCGACCTGGGAATTGAACCCGGGACCCTACGTGGCTAATGATCTTAACATGAAACACCTGCACCGTTACACCACAGAGGCCCAGTCTTAGATAAGGTCAAATTCGAATACACAAACGGGTTCCCTCACTATGTTTTTCTTTTACTGTAAGAGCACTCACTCAGTAAACGTACTTTGATTAGAAAAACTCATTGGTACATAATCTTTTACTGACAGATAGCTAATGTAATAAGGAGTTGCTTAGGCCATTTTTTAAGTTCAAATGCGGACTAAGTCGTGGGCCCAGCTAGTATAATAAAAGAAGCAAAGAGCTTTGAAACAGTATCATATGTATCTTTTTGGTTATTTCCAGAAATATATCTTGTGAAACTAGCCTAACCCTGGATAAGACTGGTCACGCACCAAGCGCTTTTATGTCTCCTTTATAAGTGATAATAAAATTGAATAGAAAATTTATGAGCTCGTTGAAAAGGTTTTAGTGTTTTTGGAACGTGTTGCTGAATCTAATTGTTATTTCTTTTTTAAAAGTCATGTCTCGAGGTAGAAAGTCTTTTCGGGCTATATGAATAACTAACATTTACCCACGGCTACGCTCGCGTATTCAAGTTTTTTAGTTAAAAAAAATGTGGCCACACATGGTTAGCCGATGTCCGTTGGTACTAACTTTTTATTCAAAAAAACTACTGTACTAGTAATTATCTCTCTAAATGTACTAGTAAGTAATGGCCAAAAATCCAATCTCAAACAAGTGAAAACCTCATATAACGAGTTGTCCTACTCGAGAATAGACCCCTAACGTCGAAGTCGGACATTTTTTATGGTATAAGACAGCGAACAGGCGCACGGGTCTCCTGATGGTAAGAGACAACCGTGGCCTATAGACACAATAGATGTTGTAGGTACGCCGCTGCGCTGTGGTCGGGTAGTTAGACCTTATGTGCTAGTCTACCGGCTACCCTACCCTCCGGACCGGAACACGACAATGTCATTATGGCAGCAGGAATAGGTAAGGCGGTAAAACCCTACCCGGGCGAGTTGCTACACAGCACTCTACCACCAGTGGTCATGTTGATAGTGACCCAATTAACCTATTCTCGCCTCCTACGCTGCCTGGTAGGAAGGCAGTTGGTCTTTTCTACACAGAGGACCTGTACGAACACGTGAAAATCGAATTCGCTTGACCAAAGGGGCGCCCAACATTGATTTAACAATGTATACATCCTCATTAAATTCTTATTTAGAAGTATTTATTTGTTTTTTGTTAATTCCTTTTTTGTAAAATAGGAATTACAAAGTCCATACTTTGCCGTAATGTTGTTTAAAACTAATGCTAGAAGTAAAGGTTTTTTTAATACCAAAGTGACAAATAATAAGTTACTAACTTAAACATACTGTAGTTTGACAGATAATGTTATATGATTTTTTTTGTGCCATCTATTGAACATTTTTTCTAAGGAAACCTACTTTCATTGAAATTTATTAAATCGTTGAACCAGTACAAGATGTTATATAGTATCAAGGAAAATGAAAAACGCAGACGAAATCGCGGGTACAGCTAGTTATATATAAAGTAGGGGAAAAATAGTGCTGCCTGTAACCAGAAACTTCCAACAATTAGAAAGAAAAATAGGATTATAGTAGTACCCGAAAAAATAGATAGAATTATAGTTATCACAATCTCTCTCTTCCAAAGATTGGTTGGAAGTCTGTGTGCCTTGCTTTACCTATAATATCTCTATGGAGTACTTGACATTCAAACCATTTTTCATCGATAATAATATTCTGAGCACGGAAAAGAATTTGTAACTTTTAGTGTGAATAAAAACTTTTGATCTCAGATTTTTTTATTTTAAACCCAACTTTGATTAACTTTTATGTAGAAGCAGATAGATTCCATGACGGTAAGAAATATGCGTCGTTTATATAACATTGGTAGTTTTTTATAAGTTCATCTGATACTCTAAACTGAACTATTAAATTGGCGAGCATTGACGTTTCAGAAGTAGAATTAGGTAAGCCTCTGGTACCACCCCAGATTATTTGGTACCATAGTCTTGTCTGGACTGCACCACCTAGCTTAATTGAATCCACCAGTGGAATAACTAAATAATCGTACTAATTTTATAAATGCGAAATTTATATGTTTGTTTGTTTCTTCTTCACGCAAAAACTACTGGACGGATTTGGAGGAAACTTTACAGTAAAATAGCTTATACATCAGAATAACACATAGGCTACTTTTTAGCGTAAGTAAGTTACAACTACATTAGACAAATGAAGCAAATATGTAGCCATTATAGACGCAATACATTTCGTGAAACTCTGTATGCTTGATTTTAAATTAGGAGTTGACCAGCGATTCAAACGTCAGGATGGCAGATCAAAAAAAAATTATTTCTAAACATGTATCCTATGTAGCAATTATTTATTATATGTAGCAAATATAAGCAATTATGTAGCAATTTTTGAATCAACTCTCATAGACTAACGTCACAGGCAACCAGCCATTCTGACGCACGCTACTTTTTAACCAACTAAACTAAAAAATGGTATGTTTTTACACAATTAGCATTATAAGTCGGCAAAAAAGTACGCTTTGATAATTAACGCAGGCGAAGCGAAGCGAAAGCTAGTCTAAATTATTAGATTATGGCGTATCAGATAATGGCATCGTCAAATTTCTACTTTATATAACTTTAATTCTCCCGAAACGAGAGCTCTCGCTACTGTCGCTTTCTGGTACGGTAGCTAATGAACTCATAAAAGCTTGACATTCTAAACAGCTTATCAATGCACCGTTACAATTCGGTATTGTAGACCATGTTTTTTGCAGTTATTTTTTTTTTGCTTTTTTTTTCTATGTTTGCTTGCAGCGGTGTGCACAGGATGATGGGGTATGCGGCGGAGTACTCGGTTACAAAATGAAACTTTTATTATTTTTTTATTTTATTTAAGATTTTCGTTTTAGTTTCATAGATTATGTGATCATGATAGTGAAATATGAAGTTTAATTAGATTTATCAGAGCACATCATGTATCAAAGCGTAAGCAGAGTTTGTGTGCCTTTATGGAGTGTACGAACCTGTTTGCTTGTCTGCCTTCGAAAATAAAAATATTCATATGGTAAAGACATTTCAGATGTGACGTCAGTTCCAGATGAAAGGCGCCGGATATTAGGGATTCGCAAATGGTGGAAGCTGAAATACATTGTATTTTTAGAACTTATCTTTTCCTGTGACTTTGTCCATGCGTCACAGTCTTCCTTTGATCAAAATTATATCCGGTCCAAATTTATCAATTTTAATATTACGTTATTATAATATTAAACGTAAACAAGTAAATAGCCACACCTTTGTTATCGTATAAATATTATAATAATCAAAAATAATAGCACCTCGGTGACCGAGCTTTGCTCTTTTTTAAGTACATCATGTTTTTTTGGAATTATATTTACTTTTAACTATGCAAATAACTTATAACTAATAAAATATAAATTTAAGGCGTCCGATTTCACGACCCTTTTACGCTAACTTAGTATTATATGTAAGATGTATATATGTATATATATATTATATATATGTATTCTAAATTGTGGGAGGTTTCGATACCTACCTAGATAAAAACCTAGCTAGATCAATTTATCATCCTCGAAAACCCCTAAACATAACATTTTAAGAAACTCGTTGAAGCCGTTTCTAAAATTGTAGATACATATACATACTCGTACATATACACAAAAGGTCGTTTATAGGTGTATACATAATATCCGGTCTCGATTTATCAATTTTGATATGACATAATTATAATATCAAACAAACATATAGTCACACTAATATCATAAATATTATATTATAATAATTAAAAATAGTAAAAAGTACCTTCACCCTTTTTATCCCCGAAGTGGTATGCTAATATATCGTATCGTACGATTTGTAAGTCCAGCAGATATACTAGAACACCCACGATTAAAAATAATGAAAAAAAATATGGCATGGACCGTGCGATACGTTTTTTGTAGGAACAGCTAGACGCTAGTTAATAATATAGAATTCACTTTGCCAATGTAAATTTTACGCTCCCATTTAAATATAGAGCGGCTATGATTAGCTACAATTATTACAACGATGGTCTCTCTTTCATTAACAATGCATTTCTACGTTCCGTATGTTTGTTGTAGCATAAAGTTAATCACAAAGATTATAGACTAGCTTGGCCTGCAAATTCATCCGCGTTTTTATTTGTCTTATTTTACACACTTCTAGAATTTAATCCTAAAATAAAAGTAGCCTTAGCCATTCCTTATTAAACTAGCTGCCAGTGAAAGTCCCGTCAAAATCGGTTCGGCCGTTTCAGGAATTAATATAATTAAAATATACTATGTTAGTATAAGTACCTTCTATGTAAACATGCATATGTATTAATTAAATAGCGTTTATTTTAATATTGCATAGACACTAATTTTTTTAAGATTAAAATTTAGTACCAAATCCTTAAATAGATGGTGCTGTACATTTTTACATTGCGTCTCAATTGACTCGGCGTTTTAATAATATATTCGTCATTGCCCACCTTAAGCATTCCAATTTTTTTATTGATTAGATATTAAACAGTTTTTATAACCCCCGTCAGAAATGATTTATTTTTATGAGGAGAAGGGAGTTATTATTAATATTAGTCGTTGCTTATGACTCCACTTAGTTTAAAACTATCTCATTACAAAATGACATCAATATTTGTTCATGATTTAGTCATAATCTAGCAACTCACAGATTTTTATATTTACGATATCACTATGGATGAATAAATGATCAAAAACGCGCCTAAATAATCCTTACATTGAAGGGATTTTGAAATTGTAACAAATATCCGGTTTGTCCCTCAAAACAAAGGGTAATATATTTACGTTTTACCTTTAGTGAATACCCATACAATAAACATAGACCTCAAAACATCAAAGAACTTACACAGCCACGTCGAAGGCCGTTATATCCCAAAAATGCTACGTTTTACAAAGACTGACGCATAAAGAAAGCATAATGTTATTGCGTTTTGTCTGGTAAATAAAAACTTTGCCCAGTCAACCTTCACGATCCAATCTTTTTCTTTTTCCACTATCACAATTTATACAAAATGGAAAATGTAAAAAATAATTAAAAACTTATTTATAATTACACGAAATGCGTGCATATATATCAAATAATCAATTTGATTTATATCGCCTCTGTAACGGTACGACTGCCGCCTTCTAAGACCGTTAGCCACGTAGGGTCCCGGGTTCAATTCTCGGGTCAGGCAACTTTTTTGAAAATATTTTTAAGATTTTTCTCAGTAAGCATTATATTGCCCGGGATTAGAATTTGCCCGGAGTGGCGATAGGCTTGCCATCTATCAAATCATGGGTCCTATTATCTTGGCTAATCGTGGGTGTTCTAGTAGGTATATCTCCCGGACTTACGAGTCATGGTTATACTAGCACACCTCTGCCTACCTCTTCGGGGATAATAGGCGTGAAGGTAATTCATTTATATTTATGCTTTAAAAATACTTATCTCTCTCATGAAAACCGTTTGAGGTTAATCGCTTCAGGGTTTGATGTGTTTGGGTTTTTGTGTGGGTTTTTGAAATTTAAATATTCATCGTGTTTAAAATTCGAAAATCCACACGTTTAAACATGTTCAATAACTTTTCAATATAATAAAATTATCGATCTTTTGAAACTCCAGACAACCTCCATTTATATTGTAATGGGAGTTATCCAGAACAATCGCTCGCTCCAATTTCAGTACAGAATTTACTGTTAAAGTTTTATTTTTAACCCAACAGAAAAAGAAGGATGTTGTCAGTGTATATGTTTGTCAGTCTATAGTATCGTAACTCCTAGACAAATGAACCCATCGTGATGCTTTTTTTGTGCTCAAAGCTAAAATGATAGAGTTCCGCCTAGTCGTTGAAGATCATCAACTAATTTGTTACCTGCAGAAGAGTTAGATGTTTTTGATACTTTAAATATTTATGAGACCTCAATACTCGTAAATGACTGGACTAATTACACAAATTGATCTAACCCCAAAGTAAGCAAATTATATGCTTGTGTTATGGGTGTTAGACAACGA
>DVZL01003468.1:0-13957 GCA_018236625.1 Lasaia peninsularis
GTGTGCTAGTATATCCACGACTCGTAAGTCCAGTAGATATACTAGAACACACCCACGATTAGCCAAGGTACTAGGGTTTACTTTTTTTGGATTAATATTTACTTATTCCAAAAAATTATCAAGCTATTCTAACTTTGTAAATGGTGACGAACTATAGCTTAGTATTCTAATGATATTGTAGAAGGTTTTTATTTAATGAAAATATTTTTCTAAATTTTTATAGAATTTAATATATATAATATTTATATTTACTTAAAGGTATTTTAAATTGCGGAGTACGCAGAGCGTATGAGTGTCAAGTGTCAAGATTCTTGCATATTTGACTAGGTTCTGCTTCCACATTCACTACTCTCATCATAAAAAATCATCGGTTTCGGAGACTCTTCACACCACTCTTAGACACATATGATGTGAGTTATCTGGTCGTGGAATGTCAACCTATGTCTCCCTGGGTACATACAGCCATTCATATTCGCATTATATACGTGTTGTATCAATATTTCATCATCTTTCTTAATTTTACAACATAGTTTCGACACAATATTAGCCACCTCTGAAGTAGGACTTGCCATACAACACCGGAATCATCAAAATCCATTAGGAATTGACTAAGTAAGGTGTTTTCACACCTTAAAGTAAAAAAAGTTACAGATGAATTAATAGCCTCCTCGTAGTTAGAAGTCGGTTAAAATGTTTTTTATCCAGTTATCAAAGTGTTTACTCAGCGGTTAGATATATAAAATGTAAGATACTGTGGTAATTACTGAAAGTGACATTATTTTTATGAGTGTAAGATTAGGGCATTACCATAAAAGAATCTTTAGCACAAATGGCGTCAACAAAAATTTATGTGATTAATTTATGTTTAAATGTTAACATTTGAAATTATTTTTTATATTATGGTATTTAAATTGGAATAAATAATTATTATGAATAATCACCTTTCGTTGACAAAACACGTTTCTAAACGAAATCAAAATAAATATTACAAAGTTAGATAAATATTTACAGATGGTAAGGTTTATTTTAGCAGTTCTAATAATTTGATCCATTTCAATATTTGTATTGCCGTAAAATTAAAAAAATACGGTATAATAGCATTTTAGCTGTAACCGTTGGAGTTAATCTCTTTAATGTTTTTGCTACATCATATTTATTTTAACGCAAGATTATTCAGCTGTCAAATATCTAATGATGATAGAAGTTTGTGGGTAGTAAAAAAAAGTGACGTATTGAGAACTGTAGTTTGTTTTTGATAGTAACGGTAGTTGGTAGTTATCCTTATTTGAATGGACAAGGTTGCAAATGCTAATGGTGTGAAACTGGCCACAAAAAATCTTAATCACCAAAAAAAAACTTATTCGGATTTATCAAGTTCACGAGACTGGATTTTTAATTTGTTAAAATCGAGTGCTTCCAATTTAGAGACGGATTTTTTAATTGTAAGTGATTTAGTGAAAGTTTTTTTTATTAATTGATTAGGCTTATTTTAATTTTGAACTATTTATCTTTGATGCTTATCTGCAGCTGTTTTTGTAAACGTCACTTTAGATTTCCGATTTGGTTCATAGATAAAGAGCGCAATTTTTTTTTTCAACTCCCCATTTTATTGTGTCTCAAAAATTATACATGTTTGAGTCTCTATTTTAGGATTTGTTTTTTGAAATGAGTTTGATTTTTTTTGTTTTATTATAAGATAAAAAGAGCAGGAAATTTTCTATTTTTGAATTAAATGGTGATTCTTTTTTTTTAATGGAAGAAAAAATGTGACCAATTCGAGAAAGTAGTAGTATAAGGCGCAAAGGTATCCAAATAGGGTAAAAAAATAGTAGCCGACGAGCCGAGAGACTTCAAACCGCAAGAAGACCTACAACATCCACAGGTGTCATCCGTCCTGAGTAGCGTTGTTTTTTAATGACGTCACAATTTTGATACATTCTTAGTTTATATTAAAACTTTAGTTAGGTTTTACATTTGTTAATTTTAGTTTTATATTTAGACGCTTTTTGGGGTTCCGTATGCAAAGGGTAAAAACGGAACACTATTACTAAGGCTCCGCTGCCCGTCTAACGTCTGTCATCAGATTAACTTCCATCCAACCCACTAATAGAGAAACTAGGCCCAAGATAAGGCCCAGTTTGAATTTACGAATCCCTGTTTCCTCTTGTTTTTTGTAACAAAACAACTTTAATATTCAAACGAAGTTATGAGTAAAAGTTATAAAAATAATTATAAATCAGAGTGAAATAAGTTGATAATCTCATTAAAGTATAAAATAATAAAAGAAGTTTATGAATCTGTCATTGTATAATAATATAGACATTGTTACTCAATGGTATGTGTGTGGGAGAGATTGGGTTCTACGCTGCAACTACTGGATGGATTTTACATAAATTTTAGATTTTTAATTAGAGAAAGAAAATTATTGTTACAGAAGATTTTTAGATAGAGAATTAAGATTTTTTATGGGTTAAGAAAGCAAACAAGCACACAGCTCTCAAGATGGTAAGAGAAAACCGTGGACTATAGCAGCAATTGATGTCTTAAGTGCGTCACTGTCCTGTAGACGGGCTGTTCGAGCTGGTACACGATAATGTCATTATGGCTTCAGAAATAGGTGAGATGGAAGTGGTAGTGATCATGTCGATAGTGAGCCAGTTAACCTATGCTGTCTGGTAGAGAGGCAGTAGTATATTCTTAACAAGGAACTCGGACTAACACAGGGAATAGATTTTATATAATATGTGGCATTTATGTAAAGGAACAAGAAGGTTAGATACTAAGATTTAGTTAAATAAAGTAACTGAAAACAGTAATTATGTATTTTAGTAATATTATATTCGAATATACTATTTTAGTAAATCTCAGAAATTAATTCTTAATATTTAATCAATTCGAAACTCGGATAGATTTAATCATACTAGGGGTCGCACGATGCTCGAAATTGGACCATAATACATTTAAATGAGAAGCTATTTTGCGATATTTTAACTAGCATTTTTTTTTCTTTCACCGTTTGCTAAATGACCGTTATATTCGGAAAAATAAAACAAAACAATCAATTTGACAATAAAGCATATACGAGTGGAAAAAATATTTGTGTTTGTGTGTATCAAATGTATGGTAGTGTGTGTAAGATTTTATTTATTGATTTAATGTACTTAGTAACCATTATTATTGAAACATATTAAGTGCGTTCTGCTTTTCTCCTATACACAAACTATAAGTGTGAACCTAGAACAGATATTGAAATTGGGTGTATTCGGATTTAAAATTAAGATTATAATTGTTAGAATATTAAAGGAATATACAAATTAAATATATTATACCTATAAGTCTAGCTGTGCCAGCGACTTCGTTCGCGATAGAACTTAATTAATTGAAAGTAGCCTAAGCTATTCTTTATTACCTCAACTGGCTGCCAATGAAAGTCCCGACAAAATCTGGCCATTCGGTTTAGAGATACGCGGGAATAAACAGACAAAAATTGTAAAAAATAATATTTTGGTGTATAGGTATACTCTTGTAAACACTAAACATACATATCCACTTACATACATACACTCCAATTTTATTTATTTATATAGATTTATTAAAGAATATTGAAATTTTCAATCAAATTTTACCCTATTGTATATATTCATATACCAAAATTCATCATGTTCGGATTTAGCCACAAAATCATTATTCGGCCATTAATAGGAGTATAAAATTAAGATCAGCAGATAGCCCCATTGTATTGATTGGTTTTTTTCCTTATATTTCTGAACTATCTGTCCAATTAAATGCCGCGAAAGAGGGCGCAGACGTAAGAGAATGTTAACAAGCTGCTTGTTAAAAATGTTTATAATATTACATAATCGTTCCAGTGACCCTTTAACTTGGAGTTTCATTAAACTTTTATTTCATATTTTACAAGTAATATTTAATTCTCATATTCTATATTTTATTGTGTAAAAACAAAGTCACTCCCCATTCCATTCTGTCCCTATGAGTGCTTCAGATCTTTAAAACTGCGCAATGGATTTTGATGCGGTTTTTTTAATATATAGAGCAATTCAAGAAAAAGATTTATATGTATTTTACTAGCATAATATAACCGCGCAAAGCTCGTGAGTCGTTAGTATTCTATAAATAATATTTGATCTCCGTATCTACCTACCTAATATTTGATTTGTTGTTTGAGTTAAGTCTTTTTGGTACCTACTAAGGTCTTTTTCCAGCATTAACAAAAGAGATAAAACTTTTTTTAATGAGATCATCTATGTCCAAAAAATGGCTTGTTAATTTTTATTAATATTAAATTAATTGCAAAATGATCATTATATTACTGTAACAGACAGGAAAACTTGTCTAATAAAAATTTATTACGATATTATTTTGTCAATTCCAAAGTTTAAAGGTTCCGTATCAATTTTATGTCGATAGGTTTAACAGTTTTTGGAATGTCAACAAAAAATTACCTAGATGTCCGGGCATATAAATCGATGAAAATAAATTACTAAAAAAATATTGATAAATTATAGAGCCAATATTCTGTCGAGATACAATATTAAGATAAGGACGTTATCTTATGTTAGACATTACATTTATCGTTAGAATCGTGTGCTCTTACTCTTGGCATACATTTTGAACGGATTAAGATCGCCTGTCATAAATAACCGTAATCTTTGACGACAAAACACTATAAATGTTTATTTGTTTGTTTAAAGTGCTAATTGAATTTTAATCGCGATCTTAATTTGAACGTTCATCGACAAATGGATTTGTTTTTTGCGGAGCTCTCTATCTATTCAGACGTAATGAAACGTCAAATAAATCTAAAGTTACCGTTATTTCAAATTCATTTGACATTTGGCAATAAAATGCTTTATGTTAAAAGCTTTTGATAAATTATTGCAGGAAGTTTTTTGTTGTTTGAATACAGTGGTATGTTAAAAATTTTATGTGAAATGACTACAAAAAAGCAGCAGAGTTTCGATTTGTCTGTATGTTTATTACGCAATAACAACGTCAACTCAAATTGGATTAAAAATATTATTATTTTGTAAGATAGGCAATACTTTAGAAATAGTTTCCTTTAAATTTTACCGGTATTGGTTGAGAAGTTTTATAAAATATCAACAAAAATGTAAAAAAATTGTTTAGACGACTTTATAATGAAGTTGTAGTTGGTATATTACACTTTGATGCGTTAAATTATTCATATTCAATGTTTTCATATTAATAAACAATGTGGTATGTAACGTTGTAAATTATTTATGCTTTTCATAGACGATTACGATTATGCTTGCGCAAATTCGTTCGCTGTTGCAGTCGCTCACGAGCAGGTGTGTTGCGCGCGCGTGTCCGCCATTTTGAACAGCTGATTAGGCGCCAATATTTTTACTCGTTATATCGATCAGAGTTTGTTCCATAGACAATTTTGAGTGCAGTGCATAAATGAAGATGACTGTCAATCGAATAAGGGTTGTTGTTCTTGGTAGCGCGAGAAGCGGCAAATCCGGTAAGTCTTTTTTTAGTTTAAATATTCTCACAATTTCCTGGTAGTAAGAGTTTTAATGACCGTAACTAATATGCACGACCACAAAGGGTTGTTAAGTTTAATTCGCATAGTTTATTTTTATTATTGTTTGGAATGCCTAAAATAAAAAAAAAAACTTAATAAAAAGTTTTTTTAGAAATATTAATCTAAAATTTTAACGAATGTTATAATGTTAAAAGCTATATATCTTTTTTAATTGATTTTATTTTTGTATTTCCCTTTGTTGGATTTAAATAAATTCTAAGAATAAAAATCCGATTACCATTAAAAAAACATTGTATTTTTACGCATTTATTAATACTTTTGTAACTAAAAGTTAATATGCCTAAAGTTATCACACGAAGCTTTAATGCAGCTTTTTATGAATGGAGCTTTTATGTGCAGTGGTTACACCTTTTTTAACCTGTGTTCCCTATTGGAAACAAGTAACGGTATTATCAGTAGGCGTTAGATAAACTTTATTGTGGCTATATAGTCTGGTCGATTCCATGAAACAAATCATCAAGTAAATAAGATAACACAAAGGTGTTGTGACGCTTGCACAATATGCAGTGTGTTTACAATACAAATATTATACAGATAGAATGACAGATATATTGACATTGTCGTGTTCCGACTCGGGGGTAGGGTAGCGGGGACTTAACAGGCCTAGAAGCCCGGCTATTGGCGACTTACTACCAACATGGTTACGGATGGTTGTCTCTTACCAATAGGAGAACAGTTTGCTTTCGCTGTCATATCTCATAAATAAATACAAACATAAATATTTTTTAAGTCTCGTCTTTTTAATTAGCGTTCCGTACGTAAGGGTGAATACAACTTACTGCGTCAGTCAGACACTGACTACGCTCGACTATGAAGGTGATCAGACAACGTGGTACATTTTTAACCGACTTAAAAAATGGGAAATTTATATATCTTATATAAATAAGTACGACTATATTTTCAAGTGTCTCTTTCAAACAGCACCCTTTTTTGGATTCTGTTCCCAAAGGGTAAAATCGGAACACTACTACGAAGACTCCGCTGTCCGTCTGTCTGTCTTTTCTGGGCTGTGTTAGCCAGAAAGTTGAAATTTTCACAGATTATGTATACCTGTTAAAATAAACATTTTAAGGGGGCGATGGGGCCACCATGGAGATTTTAACTCAAACTTGGTCAGTTGATTATGATACCACGGGTTAATTATTGGACCAATTTTTAATTGTTTTTTCATAATTTCAGAGATACTTCGTAATCATTTAGTTAAATCTTTAAATAAATGAAAATAGTAATGCTGTGTAGGCGGTATAACTAATTACAGATATACTTCTACAAATTTGGTCTGCGAAAGTATTATATTTATGCGTCATGTTCATATCCGGAAACAAATTACTGATAAGCGGCTATTAATCTTGGTTTCTATGATTATTTGCTTGATTAGAAACAGCAAAAATAAATATTTGCGTATTAAATTAAAAAAAAAAATAACGGGGCTGTTTTAATATAAACTAGTATAAATATCAGTCACTTATATATAGATAGAGAAATGAGTACTTATGATTGTAGAGAAAGTCAGGTAAGTATGTAAATACCGTAACACTTGGCTCTCGATACTCTACCTACCTTACAAGGGGCTTGGTGTGAAGATATGTATATGTATTTATTTATAGATACATATTTTTTATAACCACGAGCACTTTAATTTTTTCATACATCCATACAAATAAATGAAATTGAAGTGTCTGTATATATTTTAGACTTTTGTCCATTTGTCTGTCTGTTTGTTTGTACCTGCTAATCTCTGAAACGGCTGGACCGATTTCGACGAAACTTTTATCAAGAGACAGCTAATGTAATAAGGAATAGCTTAGCGACTTTTATTTTAGAATTTTGTTGTAAAAACGTATTAAAAAGAAACCCCATTTCATGTAATATTTTTAACATCAAAGTTCAAAGTTTTAATGGTTTTTATTCAGTTCCCGTAGCAAAAAAAAAAAACCAAAAATCATAAAAATTGGTTCAGCTGTTCCTAAGTTATAAATGGTATAACTAACATGAGCCAGACCTAGGAGATAATGGAACGCCTACCTAACCTATACTAACTACCTACTAATTAACTAACCTATACTAGGACTTAGAAGATAACGGAACCCTTCATGCGCTAGTCCCACTCACACTTAACGGATCTTTATTAAAGTTTTTCTTAAAAAATGTAAAGATTTATCCAAATTATTCGTAATTTATACAAAAAAGTGCTCTGTTACCTAGTACATTCATTTCCTTAATAGATATACTAGAATAATCTATTTTACGGGAGTTATAGTAACGAGTTCGCGGTTATTTAGATATAAATATGATTTATAGTCCCGTAAACATTAGCAGCTCTGTTTATGGTAGGTATGTGGCGAGCGGCTGGATACATCATCAATCATACAGTAATAGTTCACCTGAACTCGTGGTTATAACCAGTTGGAAATGAAATTATAGACTACAGTTACAAATACGTCGGTATCTACATCGTAGAGTTAGGAAATCCTCTTAGAGCGATTCAAACTTCTTCCATGTAAGATGAGGTAAGGGATGTATGAGAGAAGGATACTTTAAGATCTCGTTAAAATGCGTTCAGCAGTTTTTGCGTAAAAGAGTAACAAACACACAATGAATTAAGTTGGTGTGTGTGGCACATGATAATTTTAAAAAATGTTGACAGCCTCAAAGGGGTTAGCGTACACGCCTAATCCCATCGACTAACTGCGAGGCTCGGGTTCGAATCCCGACGGGATAGTGAGTGTCCGTGTTTCCGGGTCTGGGTGTTCATTAAATTTATTCTAGTATATATTTAATTATTTCTATGTATTAATATCGTTGTCATATTAATATTAATACCCATAACACCGTCCATTTAATTTGCTTACTTTGTGGTTAGGTAAATTTGTGTAATTTGTCTATTAATATTTATTTATTTCAAAAAAAACATTCCTTACATACATGTCATGCTTAAAGTTTTACACTTTATAAAATAATCATGAGTCACGAAGAATTGCACCTCATTAAATATTTAAATTGACGTACTACAAAATTTTAAAGCATGTTTCTACGGAAGCAACATTAGTGAAAAAAAGGCGGATGGATCAACCATTATTAAACAAAAAGTAGTTGAGGAGATATGCCAAAAGTATAGGACTGACGTGAGACGATAAAGCTAATTAATTTGATAAAATAGCGGATTCTTGGTCTAATTGTCGCAAATGTTTTGGCACCTTTCATCTTTGAATACACCCACCAGCTAACTGGAACAGGTAGTATTAATCAAAAATAATCATGAAATTTTATGGATTCGTACTCCTTTTTGTTGATCTTATCATGTGTAATCCTACCAAAATTATAAACGCAAAAGTTTTATGAATGTATGTCTGGTTGTTTGTTACTCTTTTATAAAAAAAAACTATGGGACGGATTTGGATGAAGCTTTATAATAAAATGGCTTATACATGAGAATAACGTATAGGCTACCTTTGTAACGTCTGCATTAAAAAGAGGGTATTTTTACGCAATAAGTATTACAAGTAAAAAAATCTATGTTATTAAAATATTTCATTCGAGTGAAGTTGCGGGCGGAAAATAAAATGCAAAAAAAAACTCTTAATTCAATTTTATTTCAATAAAACAAGAATTTGAATCACGAGTATTTTAGCCTTTCAATTCTATATTAACAAATTAATTCATGCTCAATTATTTGTAAAAAAAAACATTTCTGTCAATCTTATAAATATTAATATCGTTATAGTAATTTACACTTAATTATCTAGTCGTTGTACATAATGATGATCAAACTTTATTAAAATCAGCCAACCGGTTTTACTGCCTATAGCAACAGTAGGCTTAGGTACTATACGCACTTTTAAATATATACTTATTTTTTAAGTGATAACTACAGTTAATAGTGAAGTGGCTCTCTCGATTTACAATTGTGGTCCATAGACACCATAGACGTCATAGGTGCGTCACTGTCCTTTGGTTGGGGTGACAAGTCTAATAGGTACGTCTAACAGCTGCTATACACTGGACCGGAATATGAAATTGTTGTTACGGAATTTCGTGTAACTTCACGCCTAATGTCCCTGAAGATGTACGCAGAGCTGTGCCAGTATATCCACGACTCGTATGTCCAGTAGATATACTGGAACACCCACGATTATCCAAGGCCTACTAGGGCCAATGGTTTGATAGGTGGCAAGCCTATCGCCACTTCGGGTGCATTGTAATCCCGGACAATGTTATGCTTACTCAGAATATTCTGGAAACACATTTAAGAAAATTTGCCCGACTTGGGAATTGATCCCGGGACCCTACGTGGCTAAAGGTACAGGCGAAAGCGTACCGTTACACTACGGAGGAGAAATTTCATGTTATGTAAAAAAGCAAAAACATTCAAATTAAAATACTATACATCTTGGACTATTTGAACTAGATTATTCATTTAAACACTTTCATTATAATATAATGCAATATTGATTTCTTTCAAAAATACCGCTCTTTCTTTCACTGGATCTTCTCAGTGAGTGGCCGCTCCAATCCGGTAGTAAATTTTATTAATAGACGCGTCACAAGAACCGCTTGTAAGATCTATGTAAAATAATAATCTATGTTTTAATCTATTCGACACTGGACCAAATTAAAATGGGAACACATGGAAAAAAAAGAATCATCAAGATCGGTTCATACAAAAAAAATACACTCGTAAAAACTTCCTCCGTCTTTTCGTCGGTTGAAAATGAAAGTATTATTCATAAGTACTCGTAATAATACGAAGCAGATTCGTATGAGTCATTCGTCAAAACAAAAGTTGTTTTACAAAAAAATAGCGTAACTCACAATTTGTTATTGTATTAGACTACTGACCGCTTTTCAATATCTAAATGGGTTCGGCTACGTTAAGGAGAAAGATTACCTAGAAATTGGATCACTGGTGCGAAATAAGCACTCGTATCGTAATATCGATGTCGTGATAACGCACTTGATATCGCATTATTGGAACTTATTGCTTGATCATTCCCATCTGTATAAATAAAAATTGATCGCTAAAATGTGTCGTTAAGCGCAAAACTCGAGAAAGGCTGAACCGATTTCGCTAATTATTATTTTAAAATATTACTTTAAGTACAAGAATGATTCTTACAAAGAGAAAAAAATTTAGAATGGCTGAAAAAGTCTAAAAATAACACGTTTCTATATTTCCATACTAAAGATTCGTAATAATACTTAAAAGCCAATTTGAACTTTAATACCATACCTTAAAGTTAAAGTATTAGTGAAGGAGTTAGTCTTGGAAGGCAAAACAAATGAGTGATGTTAATATTGTATAAATTTTAATGTCAATACGTACTCTATTTGACGTATTTTGGTTTTGAATTATTTGTTGAAGTTCACAGTAGGTTTAAAAGGTGAATAAATATAAAAAATGCTAGGAATAAAATAAAAAAAAAATTTCGTTTTTCTTTAGAAACTGTGAGTATTCCCGATTGTCAAATATTTGATGTTCGACCTGTTGTTCATAAATATATTCAATATTAAAGCCATACAGCAAACAAATTAAATTTAAAAATGAGGTCTTTTTCTATTTGAACCAAAGTTCGGTACGAAGGCGGTACGAAGTTCGCCTGGACAGCTAGTGATGTATGAAAGTCTAGATCTGTTACTATTATATCATACTTTTCGTTTTTTAATTCCATCATTTTTCCTTTAAATGAAGATAGAAATCAAATTTACACTTTAGAATGGAAAGATAAACCTTTTTGTGCTCGACAATTTTGAACATCTAAATACATAATTTTTTATTTCATTGAAAAACCAAAACAACAAAAATTTAGATGAAACAAAATAAAATTGGCACCTCTAATAGTAGTAATAATACATGTAGATTACAAAGCATTCTCTATAAAACTATTGTTATTAAGTTAGTAACGGACTTGCAACTTATAGTACATCTGATTTTCAGTAGATTGATGATGAAACAGTTATAAGTGGGCTAATCGTTCTGCCATAACAGAGAATCAAGATGGAACTGACGACGAAGTTTTAATTCAAACAAATTAATAAGAACTCTTAAGTTTCAAGTTAATGCGATTCGATTAAAGGGTCGCTCTTGGAAAATGTTAGAGAATTTAATACTCTTATTTGAAAATCCTTATTTAAGGTGCACAATTTTAGAACAACGTTTTAAATAAAGAATCAGTTCTTTATTTAAATTTTGTTCTAGAATTATTTATAATAATTTGTGCAAACTATTTATGCAAACTTTCACTCTTTTATTATTAATATGTTTAAATATTTTATTGAAAATGATAAATGCAGTATTCAACTGTGTCACGTGTACCAAGGCCCTGACATTTAATTGAGTTTTTTTTAAAAAAACACACAGAAACTAAATTAATTTCATAATTTAATTACGTATACATTCAAAAAAAATGTTAACATATTATGTATATTGTGTATAATAGTTACGCTTCAACATTTTAGTCTATAATAAAACGTAAATAAATTGAATTTTAATTAATTTTACGATATGCTAAGATCACATTATGTAATTTAATTATGATTGTAATAAATTATGTAACTATTCGGATTTATATTCTATTACATTAAATTAGTAATTCAATATCTATACTGAAATGTAAACGAATTGAATTTCGAGTAATCTTACGTAATTTTTGTAATTTAAATAAAATTTCAATAGATTATGTTATTATTCCGATTTTCAAATAAGTAGGTATACACAAAAATTATTTTTTAACATATTTCTTATAATGGACCCTAAAGAAATTGAATTACGAATAAAATTACGTTATGATAAAATGTTTATTTAAGTTGAAATATAATGCAAAAATGTTTTTATTCAAGTATACACATAAATTCACATTTTATAAAAATATACATTTCAACTTTCTAATCTCATAACAAAACGTAAACGAATTTATTTTCGAGTAATTTTACGATATTTTTTTCCGTAATTGAAATATCATTCCAATCGAACAAATATTTTTTATGTGCTCATAAATTATCATTTTTACCTTTAAAAAAAATGTTTTAGTATTTTAATATATTTATTGAGTGAGTAGTAGTTTTCATTCGCGTTATTGCTTGTGTAGAATAAACAAACACATATTTTTTAATTTTCATTCCATAAACACCTAAACAAAATAACACTATTACGTCATTTTCAAGTGACGTGATAATATATTTTGCAAAATCTGTTTTTTATAACGTTATACATGGATTCTTATGGAGATATTAATATTGTTATATCCTTCACACCTTATGCAAAATTGAGTTTGACTTTGCCTTCGTAGGCGCTTTTCCCGCCACTTCCGTTTTTATATGCGACGTGTATTTCTTGCTAACAGGAAATTGTATCAGCTTGTTCGCTTAAAAATAAGAATTAAAAAAACCGGCTAAGTACGAGAAAAAATCGCGCAAGAAGTGTTCTGTGTAGTTACTTATAAAAACGACAAAAAATCACATTTGTTGTATGGGAGCATGCTTTATATTTTATTGTGTTTTTAGATCTGTGTTATAGTGGCAACAGAAAGACATCATTTGTGTAAATTTCAGCTGTAGCTAGATAATCGCAGTTCATGAAATACGACCTGGTGATAGAAAGACAGACAAACAGACAAAATGACGGAGTCTTAGAAATAGGGTTCTGTTTTTACCTTTTGGCTACGGAACCCTAGAACCAGGGTACTTGTGGGTAGATAGACATTATTTTGAGTTTACTAGTAGGAATTCCAGGGTAACAGGGTTCTAGGTAAGGTTTCAAGTTAGGGTTCCTACTTTAGAGCTTCGTCATCAGACCACTTCAGCGATACCATATGTATGTACCAAAAACATTTTCTTTGTAGCCACCAAATAACACTTCGGAGCAAAAGAAGATATCACACTCATGTTCATGTTCAGCAAACAAACTGGTTAGGAGCTATAAAGCCACAGACAGGCATACACACACTACTACGTCAAATGTATAATAGTATAACCTTTATTTTCCTGTCGGACCAGATATCATTTATCCTCTATGTACTTCTATAAAAGTTTTTTGATTTCACGCTTGATTCGAAGTTTGTTGACTGTAAATAATTGCACGTCGGTACATCAATAACATAATATATAAAATAACTCGAACCTTTTTCTAGTTTTTATACTTAGGTATATCTTGTAAATGATCGCAATCAATTTTGTCCACATATTGGTCTTCTTCTCTACTATTTTACTTTTCTGCCAAAACATCGATCTATATTTTAATTTTAATAGTAAAATAAAAAAAACATCGTCACGTTTACATCCCCGAAAGGGTAGGTAGAGGAATATATGCATGCTTAATTGTAACAAAGTCCCTGGATGACCGAGCTTTGCTCGGTGTTTGGTTAGTACATC
>DVZL01003469.1:0-13956 GCA_018236625.1 Lasaia peninsularis
ACATAGAAATACTTAAATATATACAAGAATAAATTTAATAAACACCCAAACCCGGATACAAACATGTATCTATGTTCATCACACAAATGCTTGTCCCAAACAAACAAATGTTAGTCGATGCGGTTAGGCGTGTCCGCTAGCCACTCGACCGACGAGGCGGTCGAAGTTAAATCATTTAGCTAATACCTAGGCGTATTATGTCGATTACAAGCCGTATAAGTTATATCCTGATTAATTTGACAATACTTAAACATTTCATATCTGTTTTATTTTATTGGACATAGATGATATAATTTGTCGCATCGCATTTAAATGACAGATAACTTTCAAATTTCATCAGAATCGGTTCAGTGGTTTAGGCGTGAAAGCGTCACTTTCGCATTCAATATTAGTAGGATTTTTTAACAATTTGATAAACTTATACCCTTTTGTATTTTCAGCGCATACCTCCGTTGCGGATCGACGACCTAATATACGACCTCCGAGATGGCACCAAACTCCTGGCGCTACTTGAAGTCTTGTCGGGCGAGAAATTGGTAAGTATTCGGTTTTTGCGTATCTTTTTATAAACATATTAAAAAAACCGGTCAAGTGCGAGTTAGGCTCACGCACGATGGATTCCGTACGTTATATTAAAAATTAAAAATATCGTTACGCTCAAATCCCCAAAGGAATTAGCAAATGTACTTATGCACCCACGATTAACAGACGATGTTAGACAAAAAGAAATATGGTAAATAAATATATTTATCTCCTTGCAGCCTATGGAACGAGGACGCGTACTCCGGCGGCCACATTTCCTATCCAACGCCAACACAGCACTCAGGTTCCTGGCCGGCAAACGTATCAAGCTGGTGAACATCAACGCCGCTGACCTGGTGGATGGTAGACCTGCTGTCGTCCTTGGGCTGATCTGGACTATCATTCTCTACTTCCAGGTGATTATTGCCATCTTATATCTAAAAAAAGTACCCACACGCCTATTATCCCCGAAGGGGTAGGCAGATGTGTGCTAGTACATCCACCATTCGTAAGTCAGTAGATGTGCAAGAACACCCACGATTAGCCAAGGTATCTTATACCTAATATATAAAAATCTTGTGTCGCGATGTTTCTTACCAAACTTCACCAAAATGGCTTGACTGATTGTCATGAAATTTTGTGTGCATATCAGGTAGGTGAGAGAATCAGACAACATCTATTTTACATACCACTAAGTGCGGGTGGTACGAAGTTTACCGACTCAGCTAGTTATTTTGTAATATTAATTAATTTTAAAATTATACTCCTTTGTAACCGACGATTATGTGTATGTATGAATGTATAGGTTTATGTATGCAGATCCTTTACCTCATATCTCCTAATCGCCTTGACAGTTTGAAATGATTAAGATTAAATTAGTTTAAAAAAATCAAGTGTTTTTATACTGATATGAATATGGATGTATCTGTTTCGTGCCGTCGGAGTTTTTGTTTTTGATAATGCGAATAACCCACAACAATGAAAACCGGATGGAAATCAAAAAGGGGGCTGTATTCACTCACTACACTTATATTTATTAGAAAATATTTTAGGCAGTGAGTTCCTGTCTTTAATAAAAGACAAGTATTATAATGAAGGTATTATAATAGTCTTAAAAACCGACGCAACTAAACTACCCCCGTATAGGTCTGGGTCCTCTGTGTGGAATAGACTCGCCTTTCTAGTAGGCAGCTCGTAAGAGGCGAGCAAAGGTTATTAAGGTCATTCCCAACAAAACCACTGGTAGTAGAGTGCTGTGCATTTTATTCATATGTTTATTTGATTCATAATTTTAAAAGTGCTATAAGAATTCATTAATTGTGTAAAGAATCGAAGACTCTAAAGTACGACGTATATAAAACAAGGATCCATTTGGAATTGATGAGGTAATTGCGTAAAAAAAAACATTTAAAAAATACAAAGACGAAGTGAGATCATCCTTCCTTTTGAAGTTCGTTATATCCTTACTTCCCTACTGATATTATAAATCAACAAGGACAAAAGTTACTGTCTGTTTGTCTGTAGTCTTTCAGAGATAGAGTTGACCTTGAGGAAGAACATAGGTTTTTAATTGACTACATTAAAAAGAGGGTACGTTTTTACGCAATAAGTGTTATAAGTTGAAAAAAATTCTGCTCTTGAAAGTTATCTGCGCGGCCGGGGGCGGAAAGCTAGTTTACAATCAATTTTAAACTTACATACTGGAGCATGATACACATGTTCGTAAATAGTTATAGCGTCCTATAGTCAAGTAAATTGTACTACAAAAGCAACGGGTGGGTACATACAACATTAATTATGTCATCCATATTTCTAAATCCAATGCGCAATATTTTGTATAATCGCTTGGACCAGTGAGTGACATCAGTTGTTAGACAAGGTAATTATTTGTGGACGGCCATACATCTATATAATTCGAAGTCAAATAAAAATAACCAAGATTACATCTTACAGCATTACTATGTGGTTTCATCTTCCGAATAAAAGTGTACTATATACAAATTACTTTTAAGAAACTTCTTATAATATATTTTTTCTTTATTTTAGTTACCAAAATAATGAAAACCATACCAGTTAGTAGGACATTATGTTTTTAATAAGAGAGGGAAAAAGCAATGATGGTAAGAGACAATTATCGCCCATACAAATACGCGAGTTTACTGGGTAACCTTCCCTCTTGGCGAGCGACTTTAACATCAGTCCCTGTGATGTTAGGAATATGTATCAAAAGTTACATAGTATATAGATTTATTTTAATATCGTAGTTTTTAAGATTTAAGATTTAATCGGTGACATTGTCCGTAGCTTGGTTATATAAATGCTGCTGATATGATGGTCTTGCCATATCATGTTTATTTACATTAACATTATAGTCTAGAAATGTGACTAGGGCCTCTCTAACAAAAAAGTTATGTTGAAGTCAATTATGTGCCTTAGTTAGATTTTTATGATCTATTTTACGGTATTGAGTAGTATTTTTTTAACATCACAGATATATAATAATATTTCCATGATAACATTAAGAGTAGTTTACAGTCTTAGATTTTTAAGGTCTTATCTATATTTGTCTGGTACAAAGAGATTGCTGGTCAGATATCCTCTACAACTTCCTACCCTTAATATAAAGTACATCACCTATACAAATAAATAAAATTGGATTACATAACATACCAGAATAATATTTTTTAAAATTTTTGTCAGTCTGTTTGTACCAGCTAATCTCTGAAACGGCTGGAAAATTTTTGATGGGACTTTCACCGGCAGACAGCTGATGTAATAAAGAATGGCTTAGGCTGCTTGTATTTTATAAATGTATAAAATAAAATAATTAAATAAAAATGCGGACGAAGTCGCGGGCACAGCTGCTAGTCATTTAATAACTCACTAATAAGAGTTTCTTAAATAATACAGATCAATTTAAAATATATTGGATTTCAGTAAGAGACTAGGAACTTTTATCATTGTATTTTGATAATATCACTTGTAACTTGAAAATTATTAAACAAAAAAACACAAATTTAAAATATTTCACATTGTAAGAGTAGATAAAAAATAAAAGCACAATTAGAAGTAAAACGCGTGAGTTTTAAACAAAATGTATTTAGAATTTCACATTAGATCTAGAAGTATCTCAGGTAGATAACTGTATTGTATATTTTCTTAAGTGGCTTGACTATTATTTTGTTTGCGCAAGCTTCACTCTATTTATTGGGCTCGCAGGAAAGAGGACCGAAGGTGAGAATTATATTTGCGACATGCGCCAGTCGATTTTTTTTTCCTCTTACGTAATACACCAAAGCATGTGTTTAAGAATAGTCGTAGAGCTGGAGACTGTGAAACGTGCGGTATTTTATAGTTATTATTAATGTAGATACATTAAGTAAGATAGAAAGTTTAAATAATTCTATTAACTACTAAGCATTTTATTTTTAAAATGAGAATATTTTTTTATTGCACAAATAAGAATTTTTATTTTTACGAGTTTTGGAATGTACTAATTTCCCATTTGCCAAATAATTAATAGTAATAAATCTTAACTGATATATAATTATTATGTTTTTCTAGATATTACGATATTTTCATGTATCTTACCATTATTTTTCTGTTGGCACTGAAACCATTTTCAATATTCTAAATTAAATGTTTTTTTTGTCACGAATACTAGGTGGTAAGAGTCTTGCAACGACTCGCCCGGAATTGGCACCACCGCCTTACCTATTCCTGCCACAATAGCGTCTGTGCTCGTCATCGTCGTGTTCTGGTTTGGAGGATAGGGTAGCCGGTAAACTTACTCACGCAGAGGGCTTACCATCCCAGCCTCAGGTTGGCAACTCACCATTTCCACCTTTGTTGTCTATAGGCGACGTGTATTTTTTAACATTAGGAAATCCGTCTGCTTGTTTGCCTTCCAATATCATAAAAAAAAGAATATCAGTGCAAAAGTTTGCATTAAATGCCACCATAGAGCTAAATATCTGGAGATTACACTCCTAACTACGTGTCTGTAATATTAAAAATCTATCTCATTCTTATAGAGTCTGCTATCTCACACTCACAAACTGGCTTATTTTGACTTTTTCGATTTCAATAAAGTTGCAGAAAAAAATGTGGCCAACATTTCTTTCTTTTTCTCAGTTTAGAGAGAGTAAATAATACTTTGTCATTAGGCCAGGTTTTTGTTGAGCGTGTAACCTCCAGAGAGTACTTATAATATCAACCTTTTACTGTCATATAAAATGAAATAACATAATATTTCACTGAAGAGTTTTTATCGGTACATATGATAATTTTCAATAATGTTTTTGCAAGGTTCATTGGTAGAATAATCGAATTTAACTTAATTATCATTAGGGAATTAACATGCATTGGCTCCATATACTTACAATATCTATTCCAGTGATATAATAATTTCAGAGAAATTATAATGATTTCACCAACATTAATGTGAACATGTGTTTGTCAGTGTTTCACTCCTCATAGTCTGACATGAAAATTAACGTTACCATAGTAATGTTAGTTCTACGTCTATCCCAAAACGGCTTGATGGTTTTGGATCAAATCGAGTATAGAGGACATAGGTTATGTTCTGTCTTAGTATGAGATTTTTCATATTACAGCATAAATAGATGTGTTAAAAAAATAATTAGATTATTTTAAATATACCGTACCCTTTACAGTCACCAGCTCCTCAATCAACAAGGCCTATGTATTGTAAATATAACTTGAAACGATTGATAGATATTGCTAATACCTAGACAATTTATTGTTGAAATCTTAGTTGTGCTTCAGTGTCTCTGGTTGACTTTTTAATTTGGATTTTATCTATTTTTTTTAGTTTTTATAAGTTACTTAATACTTCATTAGCAATTGGGTTGTTCTTTGCTTAATAAACTTTCTTTTACATGATGGCTCTTTTTAGATTCCTGAACTAAATCTTTAATAAAACGTATTAGTTTTAATGTCTTTAATTAAAGGTAACTGAATTTATAAATAAAAAACATTTTCAGGCCACAAACCAGATCATGTAAATTAGGAATGTAAAAAAAAAGAAAGTCTTGACTATCTACATAATATATCCAACTCGAAATATGTGTAATACTCATAATCCCGATGTTTCCTTGAGCAACACTCTTAAAAAGCAATCTTTAAACAAATATCGGTGAATGATCGACCAAGATAGTCCTCAATTTTACTTACACAAAATATATTTCAGATCGAGGAAAACAGTCGTGCGTTGGAGTACTTGGGTGGGTCGCGCTGTGCGTCGGTCATGTCCCAGGAGTCCGGCGCCGCGACCCCCACGCACAGGGCCGAGGACCGCTGGAAGCAGGGGGCTAAGAAGACGCTCCTGCAGTGGGTCGCTAATGCACTACCTAAGTGAGTTATTATAATCGCTTCATAATTTCAAATAAAATGTGTAAATCTTCCTAATTCTTCACAGTTATCGAAGGTATATGATGTGCCAACATAAATGTAGTAGATAACATAAAAGTGGTAAATCATTCAAAAGTAGATATAAGTACAAGGATTAAAAAAATAACAAAAAATTAATGAAAAAATATGAAATGTCTACCAATTAATTTTAATTTTAATACAGGAAATAATAAACGCACTACCTACAGCTCGGTTTGAACGCGCAACGCTTCAAAACACAATCCGAAAGCTTAAACTCTTTTGTATAATAGTTTTAAAATTAGGATGCTACGTACATAATAGCTGTTTGGACTAAATGTTTTGTAAAAGTAAGTTCGAAATATAAAAGTGCCAATTTATTTGCAGGGACTCCAATATCCAAGTGACAGACTTTGGCCCGTCGTGGCGGGATGGTATAGCGTTTTTGGCGATAATAGACGCGATCAAAGCTAACCTCATAAACTTAGCGGAGATGAGGAGAAAGACGAACAGACAGCGATTAGAGCACGCGTTCGATGTGGCAGAGTCAGAACTCGGTATCGCCAAGCTACTGGACGCAGAAGACGTGGACGTGGACAAGCCAGACGAGAGATCCATTATGACCTACGTGGCTCAGTTTTTGCACAAATACCCCGAACCGAAAGTGAGTTATTCTGATACATTTTTTTAATTTTTTTTTTGATAAACTTAGATTATTAACCGATTAAGATAAAGAGACGACAGTCAAACACGCCTAAAGCGTAGCAAAGCTTGATGTCTTTAAACTTCTGGAAAGCGTCGAAGTGAAAAGGAGAAAAGCGGATGTCACTCGATGTATGCTACGGACAACGGTGATGATAGTTCGGTAACGGATATTGTATTGTGTCCGCAGACGACAGGCCCCGACGCCGTGGCGGCCGTGCAGCAGGAGTACGAGGCGCTCCGGCAGTGGCTGGCGGAGCGCGTGGGCTCCGTGACGCGACACTACGACGCGAGGACGCTCTCGCGAAACTACGACGACTACGTCTGCGCCGAGATCGACCGCCGAGCCCGGGAGCCCGGCTACCGCAAGCTGGAGAAACTCATGTACACGCAGACCCTCGTCGCCATCGCGCCCAAGTCCTGGCGCGAGCTCGTCTCCCTGTGGACCGAGCTGGAGCGCCTCCACAGGAGGTGGCTGTGGCTGCTGGACTCGGACTTGCCCGGCGACTTCCGGCTCGTGGGCGAGTGGTTGGCTCGGGCCGAGTATTTGTTATTCTTCGATGAAATACCGACGGCGTTAGACGACAAGACGGCCGCGATGATCAGCGAGAAGCTGGAGGAGCACAGCAACTTCTTCGCCGACTTACCGGAGATCGTAGATAGGTTCGAGGCGGCGTTGAGATCTCCGGACGCTTCCAGGATTCCCGCCGAAAGGCTGCAGAGTATGAAGGATAGATTGGTGACGGTGAACCGTATGGCTCCGCAGAGGAAGTCCAGGTTGAAGTATTTGGAGCACAAGTGTTGTATAGTAGCATTTACGGAACTCACGAAAGCGAAACTCGCCACGTGGACCGGGAAATACGGTCGAGTGGACTATGTGCGCGCCTTATTAGATGATTACGACAATTTTGTTACTAAAAATAAAATATTCCAAGAGTTTGATAAAGCGTATATCGATATAAAACAAGTGGCCGAAGAATACAAGACGGTGTGTCAGGTGGACAGGACTGAGGCGAGGGAAATAGACTACTTCTTAAGAGAAATATCTGAGACTTGGAGAAGAGTTGCCACCGACGTGCGATGTGCTAGAAGTGTTCTAGAAGAGGTAATAGCTCATTGGGAGAGGTGGACCGTGTTAACGGACCAGTTCCAAACCTGGCTGGACAAGGCTCAACATATGTTAAGAGTGTCAGAGGATGAAAGGTTGGAGTTCTTCCAAGACCTGACCGTTTGGAAGGAACGTCATCAATTGCTAGGAGACACCGCTAGCTTTCTAGCAGCAACGTGTTCCGAAGAAATCACATCCGAGATTAAAAAGAAGTATGTGGAAATCACGGAACGATGGGAGCGCATTTGGGAAGAAGCTGAAAGGTAAGCATTATTAAATACAACATATTAATGTTGGCTTATATCTCAAAAACATAGAACTCGATATCCGAGCCAAATATTTTGTTATACAAATTTCAAATTGAAATGAATGAAAACTTTGTTGCACATCAACACATATACATATAATATTATTCTTATTATAATAGATAAGCTTATATTAATTGGTAGCAAAGGCGTTTTTATCGCTTATATAATTTTCAACTCATAATTTCCTAAAATCTAATGTGTCTATGTTAAGCAGCTACATGATGAGGTCATAAATAAATAAAAAGGTCATAATAACGAATATGACTTAATCATATAGCTGCTTGACCTAATCTCAATGAACGAACATATTGTGAACTAATCTAATATACTTTAAACTACTTAAATTTATATGTTGCCCCTTGTTGGTCCGGGTCCCCTGTGTAGATCAAACCATCTGCCTTCCTACCAGGCAACTCGTAAGAGGCGAACATAACTGGGTCACTACCAACACGGTACTGGTGGTAGAGTGCTATGCAGAAATTTTCTCGGGTTGGGATCCACTAACATAATATTCCTGCCGCTATAATGACATCGTGTTCCAGTCCGGACGGCAGGGTAACTGATAGACGTGCACGTAAGGGCTAACAATCCGGCCACAAGACAGAGACACATCTACAATATCTATGGTGTCTATAGGCCTTGGTTGTCTTTACCATCAGGAGACCAGTGTGCTTTACTATCTTATAAATTCGTTATCTTATCTCATAAAAAAATATTAAAAGTATTGGTATATATGGTATATATCACCTTCTGAATCTACTATTTTATATTACTAACAAAATAAATTTTATTTATTTGGATAGATTGTGCAGGTCATGTTTTGATAGTTACCAACAATACAACCAATTAAGTTAATTCACATTGACCTGATTGCATTCTTTAGTCACTGTTTTCTTTTCTGACATTAATGATTGTAATCATCAAATCGTAATTGTGATTGTTAAATAATTAAAATATATATTCAATACTAGCTGTTTCCCGCAGTTTCGCTGAAAAATAGCATAAAAACATTAAACTCGGTTTGGTAGTTTTACCATTAGAAAAGGAATATACAATATATTCTTTTGCAGTAGTATTTAAAGAAACTTCACAGTTTCTGTATTATATTTGAGAAAATAAAAAAAGAAGATCAAAACTAACTAAGAATCCTCGGAATCGGTAAGACTGCACTACTATACCTGCCGCCCACGGCGTGTACATATGATTATCACACTGGATGTGCGGCGAAGTACTCGGCTACAAAAAAATATTTTTTAGATTTTTAGCTTTTTTTATTTAGTTTCATAGATTATATCGTGATAGTAAAATATCGGAGTTTAATAAGATATATCAGAGAACATCCTGTCTCAAAGCGTAAACAGTGCTTATGTGCCTCTATGGAGCGCACGCCCTGGCTGCCGCCACAGAGGCGGGGCTCGTGATCGAGTGTTTCGCGTTCGAGGTTAGGGTAGACGGCAGACCGGTAAACGTGGCTTGAAACGGCGACGTGCCAGTAACGTTTATCGTGCCTAGACAACGGGCGTCTCTTACAACATCAGAACCGCCTCGTTCGCTACCTCACAATACAAAACAAATCAGATACGTCCGCGGCGGCGACGCGCTCCGCCACCGGCGCGAGCTGGCGGCCGGCTCGCAGGCGCTGGACGCGTGGCTGCTGGCCGCCGACAACCTGCTGGCGCGGCAGCCGCGCGCGCACACGGCCGACATACAGGCCTACATCGACCAGCTGCTGCACCTCAACGAGGAGATAGAACACCACGAGGAACTCTTCAAATCCATCAGCAGGTAATCGTAATATTCCTTTAGATCATTGGTATATTTATTTCTGACGAATAACACGAATTGATGTAAATTAATGTAAACAGAAAAAACGAATGTTGTGTATGTCCACCCCGGAATCCTCGTGAAAGCCTTGCGCGTAGGTACTGGTCGAATAATGTAATTTTATTTTCCGCACATAGCGTCTTGGATTGCATTTTAGATTTTCTATAAAATTTATGAAGTCTATTTGTTGTCCTATGTTTTATAAAGTGTTATAACACCTTAATAATAAATAAATTAATTATATAATTTTATTTAGAACATTCCAATCAGCAATAGCAGAGCTACCGCGTGAAGAAGTAGAGGCTGGTATGGCGAAGTTGAAGCAACAAAAGGAGGCATTGGTCCGAACGCGAGCTGGAGTACCATTGAGACTGCATAATTACCGGCAGTTACTAGTGCAGCATGAGTCGTTAGAAGCTGGACAGAAGGAGCTAGGAGCTTGGTTGGATAAGGCTGAGGAAAATCTCACTACACCACATCGAACCACTAGGTGAGAGTTACTGTCGAATTTGTATGACAACTAACAGTTTTTTATTTATTTTTTAAATATTTGGAATAGGTGTAAGCAGCTGCCATTAGTCAAGTTTAATTTAGTTAAAGATATTTAGATAGTATACGTCCTAAAAATTATATCAAAAGTTATATATCGAGTAATTTTTGGCGACTTGACATACATGACACACTAATTTCTTTATACATATTTTACTTTTGCACATACAGAAAATATGAGCTATATGTACACGAAATTCAATAATTGTGAAAAAGCTTTTTATGTAGCCCCTAAAAACTTATGTATGGGGATAAGTCACTCAAAGCTCGACTTGCGCTCAAAACATTGAAAATGTGTATGAAACTCTTGATGGATCACGTAATAAAAAGAAGTTTATTAAATACCCTAGCATACTGTTGTAACTTCATTACACCGACAGTAGTATAAGTCATTAAAAGTTGGAGAAGACGCTTCATTAAAACAGACCACAAAGTGTGTCTCAAAATTTCTGTAACTGTATAAATAAGTTCAGCATAAGTTATTAAAATTAGCAAAAGAATCCTCAGAGTCTGATTAAACGGGGCAGATAATCCGATTGCCAGGTTAGTGATTAACTGCAAACCGTTTGAACATTATGCGGCTTTGAGTGGTTAAAAGTAACAGAGATCAGTTTAGTCGAACAGCAGTCTGACATTGATCATTATTTAAAATTAAGAACACCATATGTTTGTAGTTAGATCTTCTAAAAATGAATGTCTATTTCAGGGAGGTTATTGAAGAACGATATGAAATTCACCGCAGCTTTTTCTCTCGGACTACATACTACCGATCCATGTTGGAAAGCAAGAACAAGGTGTTCCAGAACATAGTCAAGACGGCTGACTCGGACAAGAGTGCTGATGTCACAGACCAAGTGCGGTTGATGAGGGACCTTAATGAACGGTAAGTTTTTATGACAACCATATAAATAGTTTACAAACGTGAAGATTTTTTTACTTTATTTGAACGTTAACGTGAAAATAATCAGTGAGTCGAATTTTTCATTTTATCTTTGATATTCACATTATTAAGTATCATTATAAAGTTCGAAACTGCCGTCGTCGACGACGGATAGTATTATTATCAATCAATGTGGAAACAATCGTCTTATTCATTCCTAAATAATCTGCATCGCATTAGACAGGCCAATGGTATTGCTGCTGCCTTAATTATGTGAAAGCTTTTTGTTAAATCAAAATTTGGAAGTAATCAGTAAACAAAAATAATTCATAACGTATTGATAATGTAGATTTGCCCACGTGTCATCGGAAGCTACCCGCAAGGAATCTGAGCTACAACGTATTGTACGGGCTTGGGACGAGTTCGAAATGAAGAAGCGAGTAGTCGAGGAATGGGCATCCAGAGCGGAAGCGTTGCTAGCGGATAACAGAGTTGACTCCAAACAAGCTGTGGACTTCCACAAGAGGTTCTTCCAAGAGGCCGACGAGAAGGCAGTTTCGGAATTGGTGCGATCTGGACGAGAACTGATAGAGGTATTTTTATAAATATTTTTTAATGTGGGATCAAAATTAAAGTGAGTGCAAAATTCTGACAGTGCAAGGGTTTTCTGATATTGAAAACATTAAAAATCATTAAGATCCATCTCGTAAGTTAGGAAAATTTTGTTGGCATCGGAATGCGACAAAGCCGTTGCTTGATAGAAGTCATCTAGTAATTTATGTTACGATAATATTTCACTAGTCCAGTAGATGGCACTGTACCTAATGTGCAACATATTGCTATGGTGATAGATGTACGGTTATCCCTCACAGTCAAGAGAGCGACCTGCTTTTTCCTATTGCGTAAAAAGGAATGGTCGGAAAGTGGCGATTGGAGTCTGGACAACAGTACAGACTACAGTGTGTGAAATTTGTGTGTTATTTTCCGTGCAGCTGGTGGGCGAGGAGGAGCGGCTGGGCGTGGTGCGCGCGGCCGAGGCGCTGCAGCAGCGCTGGCGCGACCTGCTGCAGCGGGCGCCGCCGCACCTCATGCGACTCGAGTTCCGCCTCGACCACGCCGTCTTCCACCACTCCCTCAAGGACATCGAGCGGGAACTCGTCTACGAGGACCAGGTGAGGGGCGACGCGCGTACATGGACCATATTTATTGTAAACTATAGGAAGAATGACTCTTCTTGTGCACAAAAAAAAAAATACAAAATACACAAACGATCCAAAAGTATTCAAATATTTTTTTGGATAATTTATACAGGCGTTTATTTAAGGATATTTTATATAAAAAATATATGTATATCTAGTTTATGATTGTAAATAAATTTATTTTATAATAGTTAATTCAATGTTAATATGTTAAACATCAAACATTTAATATAGCTTATATGTTTAGGCATACAACCAGAGTGACGATGCCGACGGCATACTCATCAGGAATGAAGAATATTTCCGCAACCAGGGCAAAATAATACAGGTGGAACATTGCTTGCAAAACCTAAAGAAAATCTCACAAAGTTATACCCAGCAGACGGGAGACACGACGCTGGAGGAGGACGTGAGGAAATGTGAACAGGAGTGGGAGTCGACGGTGCGCAGGGTCGAGAACTTCAGGCAACAGCTGCAGAGGATACCCGCCAAGTGGGAAGCGTACAAACAGAAGTTCAGGGAAATGGAGCAATGGATGGATCACGTTGACAAAACTATGGACAGCATCGTACGAGAAGTTGATTCAGCTGAAGCGTTTGAAAGAGAAAAAACAATATTTCAGGTACCCTATTTCAAAGAAATAACAAAACTAGCCCAATTTTTCCATCGGTTATTAGTTCATCAGGTCGATTCCCTTCTGATTTTTGTATAAAAAGGATTTTTTTTGTCTGAACTTTGATTCAAATTACGCTATATCCTTTTATAACGTCAATGTATTGTTTGTATATATAAATATCATTAATATACATACATAAAAGTAAAATTGAAGTGTCTGTAATCTCTGGTGCGACTAGACCGATTTCGACGAGAGTTTTACTGACTGATTGCTGATGTAATAAGGAGTTAACCTCATTTTATTTAATAAAATTCAAACGCAGAGGAAGTCGCGGGCACAGCTAGTTTAAAATTAGAACTTTTTAGTCCCATAAATTAGACATTAATCAGACAACTTGTAACTTTGGTCATGTTTCAACATTGATGGATTTTTCAACCTATAATAACCCATTCCAATGCCATTTTTTGATAATTATGTAAAATAAATAAAAAAAAATTATTCATGCATGCTATGGGACGCACAGCTAAGAGAATTAATGGTAAATATCTAATATTTTTTATATGAATTTTTGTATGATGATATTATTATAATTTTAGATGATGATATCACATGTCAGTAATAGGGAATATGCATGTAATTTAGATATGGCCGAAAAAAATAAAGTGTAATCTTTATTGCTGAAGAAATATACCAGCGTGAATATTTTTGCCAATATTCAAGTTTTTATTAATAAAATTCATTCTTTAAAAGTAGTATTTTTGAAATTCCCTCGCAAATTTTGAAAACGGAAAGTCAGGACGTAACGTCACGGTCCAATGTCAACGCCATGTCAATTGATATCCTTATTTTTGCATTTT
>DVZL01003470.1:0-13955 GCA_018236625.1 Lasaia peninsularis
CTCCAATGACCAAGACTTAATTGTATGTCTGTCACCGGGCTGTATCTTATGAACCGCAATAGCTAGACAGTTGAAATTTTCACAGATGCTGTATTAAATACTAAAAACAAAATAAAACAAATATAAAAAGGGTGTTCCCATACAACAAACTTGTTTTTTTATCTTTTTAATTTGTGCGTGTATCGAAATTTACATCGAAGTGTCCGTATGGTACCAGTATATTGTAGTCTCAAACTTAACTTCGACTCGTAATATTTACTTAAAATTGTCACGTTTTAATAAATTCTGTAACTAGAGGGTTAACACGGGGCCCAGTTACGCTTCGCAGTCTGTCAGTCTGTCTAACGCTATCCATATTTAGATCGCGGCAAATGCAACGAGTAGTAGTAGCTCGATATATTCTCAGAATATCAAGTTATATTAACTTCAAAATATACAATCAAAATGAAGTAGTAGGTATATTTTGTCGTTTTGGTTAAATTCGGTTCGAAACCCTTCATGCACGAGTCCGACTCGCACTTGACTGTATTTTTTTTGTTTTTACTCGGGATTATATTTGGCCAGTTTTCTTATTGGTGACTTTAAAACTCAACCGTGACCATTGCTTGGCCTTTGCTTAAATAAGGAAGTATTTGCACAATTTGTACGTTCTATCCAAGCCCAAGGTTACGATCATGGTGTTTGCTGTATTAATAAAGAGGAGTGATATTTTGATTAACGAGATTTTGTATTCAAACCGCCTGATTTGTGTGCTCTAATGATATAGGATTTCTAAATGGCATGATGAGGGAAAAGGTCGCGAGCGTCACGATCGCTTGCCTCGTGACTTTTGTGGGAAAATGTAGCCGAGAGAGCAATTCCATCAGACTGAACCCATCTTTCGCGAATTGCTTTCGAGTTTCAATCCTTGGGTATCGATTTTGGTCTCCATTCTGAGAGTTTCGCGAGGCGACCTCATTTGTTCGCCCTGATGACCTTGATGATTTTCCTTTGCGTTGATTTCGGATCAGAGAAAGAGTAGAATTGATAGGAAGTGTCGGTGTTAAAATGATGGCATGCTCAAATGGTTCGGTCATGTGGAAATAATGATAGATGAAAGATTAACAAAATAGATATATACGATGCGAATGTGGATGGCAGTAGGTACCCGGGGAGACTTAGGTTGACAGGCGATCTCGGAAAGGGTACTCTAACGATTCCTCTAAAATTTGGTACCAAGGGGTTTTGGGGATAAAAAATTGATCTAGACAGGTCTTATGTTACGTTACGTTACGTCTTATGTTGTTAGCGAAGTACGGTAGTCTAGGTACTATAAATAAAAGCGCTTAAAAGCTAGTCCATCCTAAACCAAGTAAATAGTGTTAACATGCTGATACGGGTAACGAGTTTCGTGAGAACGGGGCAAACCTATTAAAAGCGGCCAAGCGTGAGTCGAACTCACGCTAGTAGGGTTCTGTAAAATCTATTAAAGCGCAAAAAATACGTTTTATTATATTGGAGCAGTCTTTATATATATTTATTTTATCCTGTTTTTTAGTAGGTATTTATTGTTATTTGTTGGTTTGTCAAAATTTCAACTTACTAGCTATGAAGTCAGACAGACAACGAAGTCTTATGGGGTTCCGCTTTTTACTCATTATATGCGGAACCCTAAAAACAAACATTTGTCGGCCATTAGTGCTGCGCATGCGTCACAGCGATAACACACTACACGGCTATCAAATTTAGACATCAAACAACATCAAAGTATCTCCCCCACTCTCGACGTACTTGTGTTTTCATATTTATAAGTGTTTTTACGGCATGCCCACGCTTTCGGCTTCACCCCCCCGTTGCATCTCTCTTCCTACCATCGAAGATATGTTCCCTACTTGACTGGTATCGAGTTGACTCCCTACTTCCTTTATTGATAAGATTGTCAAGTAATAACAATCACGATTATTTTAATCAGCTAGTTCTTGTTCTCGTTTTATAGTATTGCGAACGAAGAGACAAAAATAACCTCCCGCCTCATTAATGTCTATAATCTTATAGATGATCTTTAAACAATTTGAAAAGATCGTAAAAAAGCTTTGTGCACACTTCATCTACTGAAAATTAAATTTTTAAAATAAATAATTTTCATTTCAACTAAAACGAACCAATAATAAGTAGTTTAGTAGATAATTTTAAGTTTTAGTTTTAGATATGTGAAAAAAATATTGGTAAATCTGTTTAAAAAAAAACAACTTATTGTGTCAAAATTTAACATGATATGGATATTGAATTTTTCTTCTCGTTTTTGAGACTGAAATTATATTATTTACGTAGCCATTTTTTCGGGTTCTTACCCAAAGGGTAAAAACGGAACCCTATTATTACTAACCCTAAACTAAATAAAACTTATAAAACCCTATTACTAAGTTTCCGCTATCCGTCTGACTGCATAATTATTGTCAGTCACCAGGGTGTATCTCATGAACCGTGATAGCTTGACAGTTAAAATTTATACAGATTATGTACTTCTGTTGTCGCTATAACAACAAATGCTAAAATAGGGTAAAATAAATATAAATAGGGTGCATCCTATACGACAAACGTATATTTTTACCGTTTTAATAGATAATGGTACAGAACACATTTTGTGCGCGGGTCCGACTTGTTAAAAATAGCTCCAGCAATGTCGTCTATTAATTAAAGGCTGCTTAATCACACACCATTGTGGACTGGTCTACACATACGGTAATGTAGTTACCAACGCGCCCCCCCATCATTATTCACGAACACCCGACGTGTACATACATACACATATGATCGTTATTCACGTAACGATATACGTTTGACGGTGATGTATTCCCGTTTAAATGCCCCTCGACAGCCGACGGACGGACGTCCATATGCAATTTGTATGTATTTATATGCATTGTGTATGTGCAGATAACATTTGCTTTGGGGCCATGAAATATGTGATGGGGTAAGTAAGTGTAAATATCTTAACGTATGAATTACACTAAGAACTTAGATTTCAATACAACATTATGTCTTCAGAAAACAACTCGATTGTACGACAAATAATGGCAGAGTTACATGCACCGTGATGCGACAGAGGTGGAAAGTTGAGGTGTAAAAGTATCGAGAAAAAGCAAACCCGTATGTATTCGTTACTATAAAAATTAGTACTAGTTACTATCGTATCGTTACGTTACTCGTTACTTTTGATAACCTCATTGGCTCAGTATAACTAGAGGTGGCAGCGATTAGTTGGCAAAAGGTATAATAAAATCGCAGCCAGAGAAGCGAGAAGCTTTTTTTTTAACTCTTTTTACTCTTCTTAACGGACCTACCTAACAAATTACACATAAAATCTTAGATAGAGAAGCGACAAACTTTTTTTAAACACCTCTTTTACTCAAACTTACAACAAGAATGTACTACCGAATGAACATACGGTTTGCTACACTGCCGTAGTAATCGAGAGGGCAGTAAGTCACAGATGGCCGTTTTTTTATTATTTTTATTCGGAATGTACGTCAAACGAGCTTTCTTTCTGTCCAGGTGTCAAAAATATACGTAAATTAGAAATGCATTTTCTTTTTGAGTAAAGAGCAGTAAAAACAGTAAATTTTCTCGAAAGCCATTTTCTCGAAACCGTATTTATTGACTTACTGCTGTATCAATTACCAGGGCAGTACAGGTCTAGTGGCAAGTCTCGCGCCATATCGGGAACAAATCTAATCCCAGCCAGTTACCGCAACCAGCAAAAGTTCCAGTTACCGGTGTATGTTTGATTAACATTCAGATCCGAATATACTGACATCTATGATCATCACACCATTGTATGCACAAGTCGGGAATTGAACCCGAGTCGCGCGGTTGGTAGATGGCGTTAGACGCGTACGTCAACCCCTCGAGCAACGAGGCGAAATACAATGTTAATTTTATGTCTGTTTTTATGACGATATTTTATAGACTTTAGCGATAATGACTTCAGAATTTAGAAATAGATCGGCTGTCTCACAACCACCGCGGGAGTGACAGGAAATCGCTTTGCGAGTTGGAAACTTGAGTATTTGGCAGTTGTTTTTACATACATTTATGTAGATATTCAATAGAATAGAAAATATTTTAAAAGATAAAATATTTGATTGTTTTTTTATATTCATATTGAATAGGCTCCTTAGTGTAAAGAATAGCACAGGCTATTTTTTACACTGGGAAAATGCTTCATACCTACGGGAAAACGAGTAATTGGAGAATGGGTAGTAATCATCTTTCCGTACTTATCTATTTTACGTAACTTCTAAATGGCTAAGCCGATTGGGTTGAAATGTTATATGGGTACTTCGGTAGTTTCCTGTATTATTTAAAAATACATTTTGACTCGGTAGGTGGCGCTGCTGTAATTATGTCAACTACGAACTAGCCGTACGAAGCCGGGCCGAGCAGCTAGTAGAAAATATTTTATTTCACATAGACCTTACGAACGGTTCTTGTGAGACGTCTATAATATAATTCTAATAAAATTCACCACCGGATTTGGCCGGACCTGTCACTCACGAAGAAGATTCAGAGAAAAAAAGCTTGAGTTTTGCAACAACTCGCTCGGATTGGTACCGCAGTCTTATCTATTCATGACGCTATAATATTGATAACCACTAGTGTGTTTCGATCCGGAGGGTTGATATCCGTTAAAATTACTAACCGAGGCTGAAGCGACCTCAAACTTAGTCTTTCGTTGTAATGCCTCCACCCTAAATGACACGAATAGTTGTATCGCCCAAACCTTCCAATCTCATTAAAAAAACTTCTATCTTGAATAATTCCCTCGCTTTTCTAATGGCCCACTTGTCACCATACACCCCAATTGATTTCCGCCGGTCTGTCTGTATATCTGCGTGTACACCCGCTATGCTGCAACACGAATTTGTCGTTTATTTTTTTTTCGAATTGCTCACTCGCTGGAATTTGGAGTTTTGTGGCTTTTTGTTTGTTTATTATATCGCCCATTGTCTCTGTGCAATCTACATTCGGCCATTTTGAATGCGGGATTTATTTATTCAATTTTAGATGTTTTTTGAATATGGAAATCATTGTGATTGAATTAGAACAGAGCTGAATAAAACTAGATATATGTTGTTTGGATTAGGTCCGTTATAAAAGGTTTTCGTTTTTGTGTTGATTGAATTTTATGCGAATTCAATTGTGGTAGTTAAAATTGGTTTTCGTTAAAGCTTTTGTTGGTCTCTTTTTGAATGTTTGTCACCATTGTCATTGTTTTTTTTAACTCAAAGATTCAATTTTCTTTAACTAAATTTAGATAAAGCGTTTATGGTTTTTCTTCTCACTGTATTAATAATTTCGTTTGAAATTAGTTCGACATTATAGGAGAATCGTTAACATTCAAACATGTATTATGTAACTAATGTAGTCTTTTATTGGTTGTTGCGTACGACGCCACTTTTAGAATATGTTGTGGAAATTCGGAAGGTACCTAGTAGGTATTAAAAAAATAAGAAAGCTTTCTCTGATGTTCTTCTATTTTAATTTATTATGCAAAGCAATTAAATTTCTATGGTATTGCCGTTAGATTTGATTTGGCGTCAGGATACGTCATTACACAATTGCAAATATGGCGGCTGCTTCCTATAAATGTATTAAAAGTTGTACACGTTCTCAGAAAGCATTTCATGCTTTGCAGTGAAATTAACGATTAAAGATAAAAGATTAAAAGTTTATTTAATTAGTATTAACTATTTCTCGCAGGATAAGCAACATATTGTTTTTTTTGTGGAATAAGAAAGCAAACAGGGCGCGGGTCTCCTGATGGTAAGAGATCTGGATATATGCCTTCATTGTTTATCCATATTTGTCTACATTTGAAGACGTCACAAGACTCTGAAAAACGCTTACACAATTTGTCTGAAATATTGCTATAAAATTGTATCCAGCCAAATTAATTATTTTTTCGGGTTTAACTTTACTTAAATACATTGAAAACTACTTAACCCTTCATTACGGACCCTCAAAATAAACAAAAAATAATAATTAAATATTTCACTTAGTATAAATGCAGGCCGCTATGTTGCTGCCCTGGAGTATTTTTACTTTCACTATATGTCTACGTATCTTCTTTGTCCTAGCTTTATTCCGTTTTATTACCAGATGATTTCGGGGTTGATTACCTAATATAGGGTAATTTTTCCACGGAGGACTGCCATTCGACCTTTGCAACTCAGAAAGTATACCAGACCCATTATAGATTAGATCGAATTATTCAGGTTTTCTTACACTGTTTTCCTTCACTGTAAGAGCACTTAGAAAATGTACTTTGAAAAACCTCACACAACACACACCAAACCACACAAGGCGATGTTCGAACCTGGACTACCGGCATAGAAAGTCCGATGCTCCAACCACTAGGCCACCTATGTTCAATATGTATACGTATCTTGACTAGTCCATATCAGAAAACCAAAGTATACATTATTTATAAAGACCAGTACATTAATACTCGGAATGAAAAGATTCATTGACCATTTATATCGTATCAAACGAATTTGAACTTTGACACGTGGGTAGAATGTCAAAAGTCACATGCCCCGTCCGCCGAGCGCAATACCTACTTCACAAGTACTTTGCCAAGGTTAATTTCAACTTTACGCTGATCGGATAGGGTTCGATTTGGCCTGGCCAATTGATAAGTCGGTATGTCTTTATCTATATAAGGCTGATAGCTCCTGACCTACGACACTGAGAGCAGATGCCGAAGCGTAGTGTACCTTAATCTATCTTTCCCCGTCAACACATTTGTATGACGTTGGTGTTCTGTGTTCAGAAAATAGCATGAACATTAGTCGACTATTTAAAAGTCGAATCTCTTCTATCGACGAAATATTTTTCTTTGAGTCAGTAAGCACACACTTGGCACTCGCTTTCGCATCGTTTGTTGCTAAACTTCTCCGAAACGGCTAATCCTATTTCGAAGAAATTTCATTATGTACAAATAGTGGATACAGTAGGTTGTTCAATTTTTCATACCTCCGAAATGCAGGCAGTACGATGTTCATAGAGAGAGCTCATAATTTTATAAAAGCATAAGTTAGTCGTAATTGAATGAGGGCGGGTTGATTTGTAACCGCAATGGGGTCTATAGGTCACGGTTGTCCCTTATCATCAGGAGACCTGTAATTCACTGTACGGTCCCATAAAAAATAGACATGAAACGCAGTAAATCTGCAAAAAACTGACTTCATTTTTGTAAAAGTGTAAATTAAGCAAAATAAAAGAAGTGCGTCGGGGTCGGGTTCGTTTCGGGTGAACAACCCAAATGGGTTCACGACTTGGAGGTGCTAGCGAATTCACTCGCAAAATATCGTTTTGTGTAAGCTTGTATATGTGAAATAAGAACTACTACATGTTCTTCATAATGTTGTTATATTGATGCGTAATGAAATATTCACTTTCAAGAATATGATTAGGTATAGTAAGAGATTCGAACATAACATCGACATTCACCGATCTGTCTAATGGATAAAAATTATTCGATAGGTAATAATTACCATATTTTTATCATAATTATTAATTAATATTTTTTTTATGTAACCATCTGGCTTAAGGAAGAAATTTAACATAGCCCATACAATATGCAAACTGAGGATTGCCTCTTCTTTTCCATTCATAACGTTTGGGTTGCAAAGTATTTTTTTAAATTTTCACCCATTTGTTTAATCTATTAACTAAAAAATAAGTGCTGTTTTATTACGAATACGATGATATAAGGTTGACTGTAAAAAGTCTGTCCTGAAGGAAGGTTGCTCAGTTTTAAAAAGTTTGAATCTCTTCGTCTTAGCCTTATCCCGTATTATATCAGGCTACCTAATCTAGGGGATTTGACAACGGCACCAGGGATGACCCCAACTCTTGGGGATATCCCACAATAACTTTTTTATCCTTTACTTTTTACTGGAAATAATGGCCTATTTACGAATCGATTTTAAGCAATACAACGTTAATCCTTACGCAATTAAGTATCTTAAACGCTTTGTACATTTAATGAATGTTTTCGAAGATATTACAGATCTACAATGCAAGAAATTTTCACTGACATAGGCGAAATTTCTTCCTGAGCGAAGCCGGGGCGGGCCGTTAGTGATTTATACTGGAGCTGCAATATGAATTATCCATACAAGAATGATCAAAAATCAAAAGTAATCGCGTAACAAAAATACAAAAAATATACAGACGAATAGAACAATTTAACCTTCATGAAGTCGATTGATTAACTATTTAAAATAAATGAAATTATAGTGTTTGTAATATTAAAATGGTCGCTTTTTACTAAACAGCTTGCACCGTAGTCCGTACACAGCACGTATTAAAATAATTTTTATCTTTCTGTTTATTTCTGCTTATTTCTCGAACGGTTGGACCAATTTTGACGGGACTTTCACTGGCAGATAGCTGATGTAATACAGAGTAACTTAGGCTATTTTATTTTAGAATTATGTAGAATAATTAAATTCAAATGCGGTCAAAGTCGCGGACAGCTAGATATATAACAATATAATCACGGTAAACAACAATACAAATTATTATTAACAAAAAAATCACTGGCTGAATCTTTAATAGAAATAAATGGGTCAACCGGAAAGCAGCTGCTTGTAAACGCAATATAAATCATCAAAATTGGATTATAGAATAAAAATACAGAGGTAGGACACACAAAAAAACATACAGCTGAATGGAGAACCGGAGGAGGTACTTTAGAGTACCGTAACAGAAGTGTAGGAACCCATATACAAAAAAACCTTTACGCCTATTATCCCCGAAGGGGTAGGCAGTGGTGTGCTAGTATATCCACGACTCGTAAGTCTAGTAGATGTACTAGAACAACCCTATAAGGTCCCCTTATTACCTAGACTCCATGTCACCAGGCCGTATCTCATGAACCGCGACAGCTAGATGGTTAAACAATAAACAAATGTAGAATAAAGTATATATTTAAAGGAGCTCCTATAAAATCAAAGGCCAGACCCGACCGATAGATGTCGCTATCCATATTCAGATCACGTTAAGAGTTAGCTACCAAAAAATGTTCCCACGCAAACCCCGCCCATAAACCCCGTTCGATCGAGTCGATCGGGTCTACCGTATGTAGCAGACATAAGGTTGAATATCGAGTACATCGTTTTCACGCCTTGCTAACGCCAAAACTGGAAAAATATTCCGAAAATGTGTATTCCTTTATTACGCCAAAACTGATTTATTTAGAAAAAAATCCTTTGGTACGTCTCTTATAAATTTAATTCTCTATTCTTTATAAAACTATACACATATAACTGGAAGGATATGGGAGAAATTTAATTTGTCTCAAAAAGGCATCAATTTCGAAAAAATAAAGTATCGAGAAAAAATATACGAATCATGTATCGGTCCTGGGGAAAACTCAGATAAAGGTTCCATAATACATATATTAAAATATCATACTCATTACGCAAACACTTGCTTCAATATATGTCTCCAAAAATCTACTAATTACGACGGCTTACACGTCACATACGGATATAAGTCGTCGCTCAATCTATTCTCAGAATAATCAGTTATATATTCACTTCAAAATAAACATTTAAATTGAAGTTACATGTGTGAAACGTGATTTTATTTGCCGTACGACTCGCACTTGGCCGATTTTTATTTTTTGTTTGTGTCCGAAGCAAGATTCACCGTTGTTCTGCAATTTTCGTATTTTATAATTATAGTTTGACTATATATCCGGAAAAGCTGCCAGTATTACTCAGCCAAAATATTGTGTCCTATATATTTTGTCTACAATCAATATATTGGATACATAGTTACCGATTGTCACAGTTGAGTGGGAGAATATAATATACAAGCTGTGCCCGCGACTTCCTCCGCGTTTTTATTTAATTATTTTGTTTTGTACATTTCTAAAATAAAAGTAGCCTAAGCCATTCCTTATTATATCAGCTGTCTGTCAATGAAAGTCCTGTCTTAATCGTTTCAGCCGTTGTAGAGACTACATTACAAACAGATACTCGAATTTTGTTTATTTTGTATAGATTATATTTTTAGTTAAGCTCTAGTACACACAAGTACCGCAATTCGACCGTTTAGTAGCCAACAGTGGAAAAACCCAGTACTGATGAGCGACAACAAAAGAAAAACATCCAAAGAACAACAGAACTATTTAACCTGCGCGCTTGTTCGCTAACATATCCCTTAAAAATCCGTCAAGTGTGAGACGGACTCGCGCACGAAGAGTTTTGTACCATTATCTACAGCTAATTTAATAAGGGACGGCTTAGGCTGCTTTTATTTTGATTTTTTTTAGAAATATATAAAGTATAATAAATAAATAAGAACGCGGACAAAGTCGCAGGCACAGATTGTAATAATAAGTATGTGTAAAGAAGAAAAAACGAGATTTAATATACCTAGTTAAATGGATGCCTCGGGACAAGAGAAATGAAAACATTGTATAAAGTATTATTGCTTTTTTTGTATTTTTTCTTTCATAGCCCCATTATAATATTTGGAACGTTCTTTTAGGATTCCGTACCGAACGGTTAAAATTAGAACCCTATTACTGTCACCACCCCTGTCACCAGGCTATATCTTATTATTCATGAACCATGACATCTAGAAAGCTCTTGACAAAATAATTATATAAAGAGTGCTCCCATAACAACAAACGTGATTTTTTGCTGTCTTTTATTGGCATTGGTACGGAACCCTTGGTGCGCGAGTCCGACTCGCACTTGGCTGGTTTTATTTAATAATACGAACAGCGGGGATGAATTGAAATTGACGTCAGAAACACAGAGTAATTAGCACACAGAGTGAAATTTGGAGGAATTAACAATTGCGATTTTATACGTTACGCTTGCTGTGCTTGGTGAAATAAATAAGTAACGTCATTTTCATAACCTCGAAGAGGTAGGCAGAGGTATATAATTATGAACCCACGATTTGTTGATGTTATTAGTTCCTATTATGACAGGTGGCAGGTCCGTCGTCATGTAGGGCAGAAATACAATCCCAGGCAACGTTATAATTTTCAGATAACCTGAAAAAATCATAGACTCGTTCTATATTTACATGGGAATCTAACGCGATTGATGAAACTTAATTAATTGTTAATATCAATCTAAGAATATACTTACACTATTTCACTTTTTACATTTTTTACGTGACATTAAACATGCCAGTCTTAAAAGTATCTTAGATTTTATGTTCTAAATATACCGTAAAAACGAAACTGATTGATTGATTTCGATACATTAAATGACATATAAGTAAAACAGTGCAAGTGCTTACATAACAATAAGTATGACTAGTTTAGTGATCAATTATCAAAATCTTTAGTTATTTTTAGATCATTGTTACAAAATTCTAGTGATTTGGATACTTTATAAAAATATATTATGTATATTGCGCAAGCAAAACACAAGTAAGTATATTCGAAGGCGATTAGTAAAATAAGTTTAAGTTAACTACATGTTTCAAGTGACGCAAGTTGCTGTCGAGTTACATTCAGTGGAAAATTTTCACCAAAAAGTTCATCGAAAATACAGTATCATTGAAAATATTTCGAACTTGCTCCCGCGGGACTGAAATGTATTCGATATATAAGCACAGAGTAAACACTCGAAAATATTGGAAACTTTAGAGACATTTTAACGTAGAGCTAAAAATACTTTTTAATTTATTTTGATTATTGTATGGTTGTAAGTTTCATATTATAAACAACCTTCGTAGCGCTATTGACATTGACAAACAAAAAATATACATACCTTGTACTATATAATAAGTCCTATATAATAATTTTATTATAAGGTAAAAAAAAATATGGTCCAGAGTTGTTGTTTTTTGGGTTCATTATATTTAAATCAGTGTTTATTATTAATTATGACCGAGCTTTGCTCGATGTTTTTTTAGGACATCACATTTTTTGGAATGATATTTACTTAAAACTATACAAATCATTGTTTATATGTGAATAATATAAAAAGAGAAAAAATAAAAAAAAAACAATCGGACCGAGATTTAACCGGGTTTCCTTCGTTTTAAGGTGCCCGATTTCCCGACCGATCTATTCTAACTTCGTAAAAGGTGGCGAAATTTAGCTTCGTATTCTAATGATATTGTAGGACGTTTTTATTCAATGAAAACCCGATTAATAAATGAAACTTTACAACAAAACCCAACTAGATCGATTTATCGCCCCCGAAATCCCCTAAATACAAAGCTTAAAGAAAATCGTAGCCGTTTCCGAGATCGTTAATATATATACATTATACATGTATATGTACAATTGCTCGTTTAAAGGATATATTGCATTATCTCATTGATAATTTGCTCTGCCAAATGAAAAACGAGCGTTTTGACTTACCTAGTTTTCCGTCTTTTTTTCATTGCGTTTATTAATCACAACATGGCATGAAATAAAGTCGCTGTCCGCTGTCTATCCATATATATGCATAGCTTTATAACCCCCCTAACCAATGAATTTTGATGGTTTTTTCCATATTAGTGATTCATGAGGAAGGTTTATATGTATGTATAACATGCATAATATATCTGTGCGAAGCCGGGGCGGGTCGCTAGTAATAAAAAATATATAAATAATATAAAATGTCTCTGTATATTGCTTGATCTAAGCACCATAATATACCAACGTATTATTCTAGTACTGACGTCACAACTCCCTATCGTCGACTTATTTTGATTTGTTCGTATTTTTAGTCAAGATAAATAGCTTGAAGCGATAGTACGAAATTGTTAAGGTCATAGTAGTAAAGGGCGGCGTATCTGTGCTGGGTCAAGCGTGGGCCTGCGTGTTATTTTATGATTTACAAGTCCCGGTTTGATCCCGGGTTTAAGCTTTAAGTAGATTAAAAAATAGAAAATAGAAAACATGTTTTCCCCGTCTTCGTCCGGGTCCTCTGTGTAGAATAGGCTTTTTTGTTTATGGGATAAGACAACATTTAGGAGTTGTCTCCCGTGATGTCTCAAAGTTAGTTTGAATTAGAAATGCTATACAGTACAGTATACCATTTACACTGAAGTTTATAAGGAACTAGCGACCCGCCTAAGCTTCGCACGGGTATAATATTACATAATAACGCTTATATAGAGATATAAGCATACATAGGGGTATAGGCACAGAGAAAGCGACTTTATTTTATACTATGTAGTGATTCTTTAAAACCTACATACATTATTAGATGTTTTCACGGTGCAAACATAAAACTTTTACGATTGTATGAGGTATAGATGTATGGGCTAGCTCCGCCCCCACACTTTTACCTCGTCTTGAAATTTGACTACCGTTTTAGAAAAAAACTTTTTTATCCTACTGATATTATAAACGCGAAAGTTTGTAAGTATGGATGGATGTATGTTTGAATGTTTGTTGCTCTTTCACGAAAAAAACTACTGGACGGATTTGGATGAAACTATACAGTAAGGTAGCTTGTACATGACAATAACATATAGGCAACTTTTTAACCGTCTACATTAAAAAGAGGGTATGTTTTTACGCAATACGTATAATAAGTCGGAAAAAATTGTGCTCCTTAAAAGTTATCTTTGAGTTAGTTAGACTGGTTTTAAGTAAGTAATGCAATCGTTTCGCACAAAAAACGACTTTACTGCGACTTTACTTGTTCGTCGTAAACAAAAGTACCTAAATAATACTGTTTAAAAATGTAGGTAAGACCTTTGATAGCTTGTTCACTCATCAGTAGACAAATATTTGTGTATAAAATGTTTTGTTTTTGTGTTTCACGATGACTTCATGTTTTTTTTTAATTATTTTTTATTATAATGGAAGGCAAACAAGCAGGCGGATTTCCTGATGGTAAAAAATACGCGTCGCCTATAGACACCAAAGGTGAAAATGGTGCGTTGCCAACCTGAGGCTGGGATGGTAAGCCTCTTGCGTGAGTAAGTTT
>DVZL01003471.1:0-13955 GCA_018236625.1 Lasaia peninsularis
AATCCACCACCCTACCTATTCCTGCCGCCATAACGACATTGTCGTGTTCCGGTTCTGAGGGTAGGGTAGACGTTTAACTTGCACATCAGGCCTAAGATACCGGCCACAGGACAGTGACGCATCTACAACATCTATGGTGTCTATAGGCCGCTGTCTTATCCCATAAAAAAAAACAATTTACAAAATGCGATTCATCAAAATACTTTGAGTATTGACGGATTATTCGCGTAATGAACGTACAATTTAATGGAGAACCTCCTTTTGGAAGTCGGTTTTATAAACACTAATCGCATTATTTTTCAAACATTCGAAACACTACAACGTCAGCGCTCATAGTTTTCAGCAAAATTACGAGGAAGAACCTTGTCAAATTACCTTAAATAATTTTGAACTTAGGTACAAACCAAAACATTGAATTTTCCCCAAAGATTTTTCATAGTGTTAAATGGAATGCAAACAAGTAGACAACCTTGATAAACAAATCTTTAGACTCAAAATATATTACACGTTATTAATATACCACCTGAGGTCGGGGTGTAACGTTACATTTCCCTAAGAACTAAAGTCTAGAACTGATGACGAGTCAACTTAGTGGCGAAAAGGCAGGTAGTAGGATTATAATTTTGTTTTTTTATCCTATGTTAGGCATAAAGTTTGCATGAAAGAAATCTTTGTTTTAGTGATAAATATAAGTAGTTTCTCACAATAATTTTGTTTTTGTAATCACAAAAACAAAACTATAGCGTGATCAGATCAGTGTTAATAGTTAATTTTTTATATACAAACTTTCTACACGGCCCGGCTTCGTACCTACTGTTAAAATTATTAAAAAAATGTGTATTGACAGCAGCGCCACCTTCCGGGTATGATCGTAGTTTTAAATCATTTAGGAAACCATGGAAATACCTATATAAAATTTCAACCCAATCGGTTCACCCGTTTATAAGTTGTGTGAAAAAAAGAAGCACAAAAGAATATATCTTAATACCCATAGGAATGAAGCATTTTCCCCCGGGAAAAAGTAGCCTATGGTCGTCTGGGATAATGTAGGCTTCTAACGTAATGGTAGAATATTTTTTAAATCGATTTAATTTCTGTAGGTAGATGTAGATGAACAGCTGAATCTACAACACATAGTAACAACCATCGCCTAATGCGAAGGCATTATACCTACGTAAATCGTAGTGGGGTTTTTTTATGAATGACTGCATATAGTTGTATAACTGTAGTTCTTTTACCGTGTTTATTGTGGCTATTTTACAACTTCACCGAACTTTATGGGCGAGCAGAATGCTCAGCCCGAGAAATCATTTTTTTTTTAATTTATATATCTACAACGCCGAAAAATTCAGGAGCTGTTTCCCGGAAGACAGAACTTTGGGAGAAAGGGAGGGTTCTGTGGCTCGCCGCTTGGCGTTAGGCGCCGGGAGAAAAACCGTTCTTCGTTGCCAAGACCGACGGCGGCGCGAGATTGGCGTTTGCCGCCGTTATGGAATCTTCGGGATTTGTGAGAACGTGACGGGGTCTCCTGTACCTGGCGGGGACGCCCAGGGCCAATGTAGTCTGTCGCGGGTTTCAACACTGAATTCGGATGATCAGCTGTTTTCTCAAAGTAGCGTTCCAATAGCTTTTTGAAATTCTGCGCTATGGTAGGCAAATCGAGATCGCGATGCAAATCTACATTGTGTATGTATCACGTGCAACCGGTACCGTAGTAGATACGATGGGTCGTAGTGTAGTGTAGGTACGAGCCTTCAGTGTTTTTTGGAAAGTCAAGACAGAGTTATTTGATTACGAAGTTTAAGGTATTATCTGGAGATTACACTTCTAGCTACTTGTCCGAAATATTAAACGTGTATCTCACTCGCCGATTCGTTTTGACATTTGTCAACACCACAAACCCAACAGTAAAATCTTACTTTTGCAGTTTAGAAAGAACGATATGTACTATGTATTGCTCTGTTTAAATTGCCAAAGTGTTAGCTTTTTTTTGGGTCAAGTACCTAGTATGTATAGAATACCTAATACGAAGTACCTATTAATATCTTTAGCTTCATGTAACAAAATGCCTGTATGAACAGCCATTTTGTAAAAGATCCCATAAAACTTACGCTATACCTATATTCGAAAGAGTATATTTTTGTTTTTTTTCCAGCATTTTATTCAAACGCATTGTAATTAGGTTTATTGTATGAATATTACTATTATTATAGTACCACACCTTTTTCTTATCTACGTAGGGTTGACATCACGACACTATGTTATGGGTGTTAGTCAACTATACTAATACAGAGAAATACTTAGATACAAGAATAAATTTAATAAACACCCAGACTTGGAAATACATTTATGTTCATCACACAAATGTTAGTCGATGATGATTTTTGTCATGAAGAGAAAGTAATTATGACATGTATTTCAATTTAATAGAACTATAAAGCTAAAGGCACTATACACCCCCAACAACAACCTGTACACAATTTGAACATTAATCTCATCCTCATCTCACAGGGCCAGTTTGTTTTGACTTTGTCAACTCAGTAAAACTGGCAGAAAGATAAATTGGAAAGTTAGTTAAAGGTAGAAACAGGTAAAATATTCTAAATTTGGTTTTTTGTTAGAAGTATAATCTCCAGATAGTCTTTAGCTTTAATATACACTTAGATATTTTATAAAAAAATAATTTTAATAACGAAAGTTTATTTTAATTAAATATTATTAATTTACACCATTAATAAAAACAAATAAATTTAATACTTAATGTTAAAAGCATTTATTCCACAATAACTAACTGAACAATCAACTACATATTAAATAGCTTATTTTTTACTGGGACTTGTCCCTGCATCAGGTATACTATCTGGTGGAGGATTGGACTGCTTTGACTTATTCCACTCTTTAAGTCCCTCTGGTAAACTAGTATCTTCATCTAAAGAACCAGTACCCTCAACAAATTCTTCATAAGTACTCTTTTCTGGGAATGGTCTTTTACCCAGCAGTTCAATCATGTCATCCCTACTTAAAATCTCCTTTTTTAAAAGCCTTTCAGCCACTTTTTCAATGTTAGCTTTGTGTTTTGTTAACAAATCTGTTGTGTGCTTATGGGCAGAGTTTATCAAATCTCTAACTTCTGAATCAATCAATTCTGCTGTTTTTTCCGAATATGGTTTATCAATAACCATTTCACCAGGTTGAGGCATATCAAAAGAAATATTTCCAACTTTGGGATTCATACCATAATGTACTATTTGGGAATATGCACTTTGGGTTATTTTTTTCAAGTCATCTTGAGCGCCAGTAGTAATTCTGCCAAAGAAAATTTCTTCACTGACCCGTCCACCCAGTGTCATGCACATTCTATCGAATAATTGTTCTTTGCTATATAAATACTGTTCTTTTGGTAAGTATTGGGCATATCCAAGACCCTTACCTCTGGGAATAATCGAGACTTTAAGCAAAGGGTCGGCATGTTGTAAGAACCATCCAGCAACTGCATGACCTGCCTCATGGTATGCCACAATTTTCCTTTCATCTGGCTGTAGGACATTGGATTTCTTTTCCATACCAGCGACTACCCTTTCTATAGCTTGTTCAAAGTTTTTCATTGTGATATCATTGGCTAACTCTCTAGCAGCAATCAAAGCTGCTTCATTGCATACATTTGCAATATCTGCACCAGTGAATCCTGGAATCACAAAAAAATAAATAAGTTTCTATGTTGAGTTTTGATTTATTTAAGATTATCTGAAATTAAAATTCAAGTAGCTTTTATTTATATACATCATAAGATAGGTATTTGTACTGAATTAAAATGTTTATTTTTATATGAATTTTACTTTATAAACAGGTATAAATTAGCTTTGTACCAGTCAGATCTATGTTGTCCATTAGCAATTGTTATCTTGTACCGTCTGGATAGTTACAGCTTATTCACAGTATTATAACTCAATAATTCAACATATTTTTAACAAAAGGCTGCAAGTCATTTTACCAAAATAGTGTACCAACTTACATAACAGATAACTTAATAATAATCTATATTTGTTTTTAAAACATTGAAATATTATCCACCACAGTACATAATTAATATTTCTTTCCACCAGATATTTCCCACAGTTACAAATGCAGATTTATTTAAAGTAATACATATATTTATATTCCTCACTATTTATTTTCTTGTGCTAATATTAGTCATATAAATGACTGCATTTAGTAAACAACTAAAATGCTTTCCTGACCTACCACCACACTTGACCTGTTAATTATTTGCCATGGTGCAAGCCACGAATCTAAGTGAGCTACAGGTACAGTCACTTAAAAAATATTTTAGTTTTATATAATGGATATGGATTAGATCATGGTAGTTTGTCTGTAGCCATATCTTACTATAAAAAAAATAACAAAAAATATTTTATCATACCTGGAGTTAATGCAGCCATTTTTCTGGCCAAATTTTCTTTGTTCAAGGTAGTCTTTAAAGGTCCAAGATGAACTTTGAAAATGGATGCTCTTCCTTTGATATCTGGTGCTGGAACAAATATTTGTCTGTCGAACCTACCAGGTCTTAACAATGCCTTGTCCAAAATATCAACTCGGTTTGTTGCCGCCAGTACAACAACATTTGTAGTTGTATTAAAACCATCCATTTCTACCAGAAGTTGATTCAATGTATTTTCTTGTTCTGAATGCCCTCCAAAACTGCGCCCACCTCTTTTTCTACCAACAGCATCAATTTCATCAATGAAAAGGATGCATGGTGCATGTTTTCTAGCCATAGAAAACATATCTCTCACTCTTGATGGACCAACACCTACAAACATTTCTAAAAATTCTGAACCTGACACTGTTATAAATGGTACATTTGCTTCACCTGCTGTAGCCTTAGCTAGTAAGGTTTTACCAGTACCGGGAGGTCCAGTTAATAATGCTCCTTTAGGAATCTTTGCCCCTAAATCAATATACTGTTGTGGATTCTTTAAGAAGTTCACAAATTCCATAATCTCAATCTTTGCTTCTTCACAACCAGCTACATCTTGGAACTTCACACCTATATCAGTAGGGTTTATTAATTTTGCTGTTGACTCCATAACCCCACCAAAGAGTCCTCCCCCTCTTTTACCCCCACGACCCATCATATCAGCAGACCTTCTCATCATGTATATTAAAAATCCAATGATTAATAAAGTGGGTAGCATTCCTGACAAACTTGAGGCTTCCACTTCAGTCTTATAAATAACTGGAACAAAGTTTTGAGGCTCCACACTCATTTCAATTTGTGCATTTTCCAAATTTCTTTCAAAGGAATCAACACTGCCTATTGCAAACCATATTGTTTTCCCTTCTAAGGCTGAGCCAGGTTGTAACCTAACCCTTACCCATTTTTTGTTAATAACTTCCAGTTTTTCCACAACACCTTTATTTAAATACAAGTTCACGAAATCTCGCCAGCTTATTTCTCTATAACGAAGTTCGAAATATGCAAGTGAGGCTAGAAGACCGACTACACCCATTGCACCAAACATCATCCATTTTTCTCTATCTGGTCCTTCATATCCACTACGTCCAGAACCTTTGCCTCCTCCTCCAGTACTCGAAAACATATTGATATTCCATTTATCTTGGGAGGAACTTGGTTTAGGTGGCGACGGCGAACTTTTAGATGGAGGAGGAGTCGCATCTTTATCTGGTGTTTTTGGTTGCTTTTCACTGGTTCCCGGTTGAAAGTATTTTTCAAACCCCTTAGGCGGTTTTTTACAAAACTCATACCATTGGTTCAATACAGTTTCTAAGGCCGGTACCCCAATAGGATGCAGTTTGTGTCCATTGAAATGCAGTTTTGATAATTGTGATTGTGTTAGTCTTAAACCTTTCCACATGCTTTTTAATTTCTATTCTATTTACAAAAAATATTGTGAATGACTATTTCACAACAATAAGTTATTATGTCACAAAAATCCTCAAGAACTATTTCACCACTGTAAAAACATGGTTAAAAATATCTGTCAAAACTCATTCATTCTCGTGAATTCATGATTGACGAACAACGGACGAATCACAAAAGCCGAAAAAAGTGTTGCATAAGTTGAGATAATTTTTCAATATATTTAATAAAAAAATAACAATTATTATGTTGCAATATGTAGAGTAATAATTATATAATTATTATTAGTGTGTATTAAACTCTGCATATTTATGTGACTACTGACTAGTCAAGCGAACTGGATTCGCGTAAAGTACCATATACCTAAATCATATAAGAAAAATACATAATTCACATTTATCCAATATAGGTACCTATAAATGAGCAATTCTTGTATATATTATATGTACTTAAGTATATATTACGTCAACGATCTTTGAATCGACTCGAACGATTTTCTTGAAATTTTGTATTTAGAGGGTTTCGGGAGCGATAAATCGATCTAGCTACATTTTATTTACATAAAATGTGGTTTTAAGGCTATTTTCAATAACATATCTAGACTTACTAGAGTATTGTTGCTAAGATATTTTTATTAATAATAGTGGTTGCATGGTTACGGTAGCCCTATCTCTTATCGTCGATAAGTTATTGAAAACGGCCATTAATCATTAATCGTGTTTTGATTGAATAAAAACCTCCTACAATATCATTAGAATACGAAGCTAAATTTCACCACCCTACGAAGTTAAAATAGCACGGTCGGGAAATCGGGCGCCTTAAATGTCTTAATACCTGGGTTCAAATATCGGTTCGATTGTTTCTTTTATTTTTTTATATTACCTATTCTTAATACCTTTAAATTATTATATACATCAGTCAATCATCAATTCATCTTATGTGTCATCTGAAATTTGCTTCACGTGTCAGATTTAATTATATTTTTTATAATAATTAAATTTATTGCTAATTAATGTTATAGCAAGAAAAGAGTTTAACAATGCAGTAGGTAGTACCTAGGTTCAATTATATTATCCCTTATCTACAGACTACAGAATATACCGTGGAGTTTAGAAGTTTATTTGCGCTTGTGTAACGTTTTTGACGTTAATATATATTTTACAGAAAACACCAATCAACAATGAGCAAAAATGATGATTATTGGACGAGACAACCTTCAATTCAAGAATATAAATTTGATGTAGGTACTACATACCTTGATTATGACCAACAGTTTCTGACAGATGTGTGACAGAATAACTCCCAAATCGAAATTTATTTTCTTTTTGTTGCACATTGTGACTTTTTATTTTGTGATTAAGGATGTTATTTTTTTGAAATTAATTTACAACAACTTAAGTCAAATTTAATAATATTGTGTTATTGTTAAATTGTGAATTTGAATAATATTTGAGATAGAATAATTTTATTTTACTAAAATCAAACTTGGAGAACGGTATGGATCAAAATAGACCTACTAATAATCACGGAAAACGTTCTCGACCTTTGTTATTGCAACCTAATCCGAAAATTGCAAGATTGTCTGCTTATGCTAGTTCCACTTCCAGTGCTGGATTAAAAACTTCGAAGAAAGTAACTCCATCCTCATCTAAAAAGTTAAATATACCTTATAGTAAAAGTGATGTTCCAGCACCAGGTACACCTGTTCCCGACAAACATGTACGTAAAGCTGGGCCTTACTTATTAGGGCCTAAATTAGGACCTAGTCCTGTAAAGAGTATAGTTCAATGCTTGGCACGTAAAGAAAGGACAGATGAGTTTTATCAGATAAAAATTTTAACACTTCGTAATGAGAATCAGGCTGAGACTCAAGATGATCGACAAGGAAAAATGCTTCTGCACACAGAATACTCATTGCTTTCCTTATTAAAAGATCAGGACGGTGTGATTCACCACTATGGACTCTTTAAGGTCAGTATAAACATTGTGATTGCATTACCATTTTATTAGATCTTTAGTGTATTACATATATTACTATAAACATACATTTCATATACTTACACTTAATTACAATAATATGTTTTACAACAGTATTATTAAAAACAAAGTAGGAAGTAATCCTTCTTCACCACTACACTTTGTGTTTTTTTCTGGGACAAGGTAGCAAGTAAGAACAGGTAACCTAATAATAAGAGACAGCTATGGCCTTTAGACACATATATGTTGCAGATGTGTTGTTTACATGCGGCTGGGATGTTACATTTAATGGACACCTCTCCTGACTACCTTACCTTCAGAACCTTACCTTCAGAACAATGTTGTTATGGCAGCAGGAATAGATAAGGTGGTGAATTCCTACCTAGGCATGTTGCACACTAACACCAGTAGCCTCATTGGTAATGACCTGGTCAATCTATAATCGCCTCCTACAAGCTGCCTGGTTGGGAGGCAGATGGTCTATGGATGGAGAAAATATACCACATTTAAATTTGTATATAATTAATAATAAATTTATAAAAATGTTTTAAATATGACACATCGAATAACATTTAAATGATATACTTATTTCATTTATATAGTAAACAAACAGGGTCAAGCAACCACAATTTTCCCCATGTAGACCAACACGGGGAAAATTGTGGTAAATTGTAGACATAAAAATTCATTGGGTAGTTTTAAAGTTCTAAGTATATATAGGGACAGACAGTGGTAAGCCACTTTGTTTAATACCCTTTGTCACTATGTAGTCAAACTAAGAATATTTAATGGAATAAAGCAAATTTTCCTCCGTGTTGGTCCAGGTCCTCTGTGTAGAATAGACCAACTGCCTTCCTATCATGCAGATCGTAAGAAGCAAGCATAGGTTACCTGGGTAACTACCAACTACCAACATGAGCACTGGTGGTAGAGTGTTGTGAAGCAACTCCCCCGGGTAGGGATCCACTGCTTTACCCATTCTTGCCACCTTGATGACATTGTCGTGTTCCGATCTGGATGATAGGGTAGTCTTTAGACTTGCACTTAATGTCTAACAACCCAACCACAAGGCAGCGGCTCATCTATAACATGGTTGTCTATTACTATCAGAAGACCTGTGTGCCTGTTCACTGTCTTATCCCATAAAAAATATCTTACCATTAACATACATAAAAGATGGGTGTATACACAAACTTTTATAATTAGTTTTGAAATCAGACAACAAAAACTAGAAAAATCGATCAAAGTAACATCTCAATATTTATACTTAAAAATAAAGTTGGTTTTGTTATTATACTTATTTATTGAATCAATTTTAGATCCATATTACAGAATAATTTTATTAAAATATTGATTGAATGCAATACCCTGTAAGTAAATAGTTCAACAAGACAGCTAAATTATTATACAATTTAATATGTGATATGATTGTATACATAAAAATAACTCAGCTCAATGGTAAAAGTTAGTAGTTCTACAAATGTTGTTTTATATTTTATTCTATGGCCTTTAGAAATACCTTTAATAAATTATATTCAACCACTCCAGGTAAAATTGACAAACAGAATATTGACTTAATTAACTTATAATTCTCTTCAATAATTAGAAAAATTTCATCACATCTTATTCTTGATGATTATACATTTTTGAATATTTCTTAATTATAATGTCTTTTTTTTGTCGGTCAAGCTTGGTTAATTCAAAATCCTATCTGCAAAAATACTATATTTTTTTTACAGGATCATGCTTTAGAAGAAGTGCCAAATCCAAATGGTCCAGGTTTTATTTACACTGGGAGAGTTAGAGAAAGGTTGTTTCTTGTTCTAGACTGTGTCACGGCACACCAGTTTAGTGAGAAGGGTAGTGAACTTATAAACTTGCAACAGTATGTGACAAAAGTAAAGAAAGTACCTGAAAAAGAAGCTGTGTTAATATTTTATGATATTGTACGAATTGTTGCCAACTTACACAAGGTTTGTGTTGATACTATATCTCCTAGATGTTCCTAATATAATCAAATGCTATTTTTATTGAAATAGTATCATGATTGTACAAAACGAATTATTTTTTATTTTTAGTTATGTTTGTACAAAGAATTTAGCTTCTACCATAAAAATAAGTTATAATTTTATTTTCAGAGAAATATAGTACACAGGGATCTTAAATTAGGCAATATAGTACTAAATCAGAGAACTGGACGAGTAGTAATTACAAATTTCTGTCTTGGGACACATTTGGGTAGTGATAGAGACTTATTAAAAGACCAAAGAGGTATGGGCATTTATTAAAATATGTTGTTTATTGATATTATATTATGTTAATTAATTTTAGTTTTTTAATTTAATCCACAGCAATGCTATAAATAAGAAACTGTGTTTGTTTGTCACTTAGCAATTAAGGATATTATTGCATAGTTTTGTTTGTGGAAAATGTGAATCGGAATTTAGTAGTTTAATATTACCTCATAAGAGTATGTAAAAAGACCAGCAATTTTTAAAAAAAAACTTAGTATTGATAACCAATAAATCACTATGTTTCTTAACGTGTTAAATATACTTATGTATTTCGTAGCAAAATTAAGTCATGCGCTACTTACTTCTACAAAATTTTGTTGGTAAATAAAAACAACAAAAGGAGTGATGCATTGCCAAACAGAGATAGGCCTCTTTCATGAGATGGTTTACCTAATATCTGCCAAACCGGGAAACGAAAGTTGGGAGCAGTTAGAGGTGCTTCTCATCTTTTATTAATTCTACACAGGAACTTGGATAAAATTTACAACACATTTGGTAGGAATGGTGGTCACCACCTCGTTGGCCGAGTGGCTAGCGTACACTCTAACCGCATCGACTAACCGCGAGGCTGGGGTTTGATTCCCGACGGAAGCAGGCATGTTTGACGAACATAGATCATAAACACCCAGAACCCGAAATACAAATTTCCGGTTCTGGGTGTTCTTTAAATTTATCCTTGTATATATTTAAGTATTTCTATGTATTAAAATCGTTATCTAGCACCCATAACACAAGCATATATTTTGCTTATTTTGGGGTTAGATAAATTTGTGTAATTTGTCCTGTAATATTTATATAAAAAACAGGGCAAAATATAATTCAATATAATGTGTATTCCAGGTTCACCTGCATATATATCTCCGGATGTGTTAATGTGCAAACCTTATTTGGGGAAGCCGTCAGACATGTGGGCTTTGGGTGTTGTTCTATACACAATGCTCTACGGACAGTTCCCATTTTGCGACACAAGTCTCGCTCAACTGTTCAGTCGGATACAGGCTGCTAATTATAACATACCTCCGTAGGTTGCTTAATTTTTGTACAATAGTCTATATTTGACCTTCAATTTATGGATGGTGTCTATGTAATGTTAAAACAACCGCTTTTTACTAAATACATGTTAGTATGTATGTTTACAAGTTACATATATAACAAAATAATATTTTTTAGAACTTTTGTCTGTCTGTTTGTTTGTAGAGATTATCTGAAATGGCTGGACCGATTTTAAGAGACAGGAGTATAAAATAATAAGTGGTAGCTAGACAGTGGAAATTTTCAAATATCAAAAACGGAATAAAATAAATATATGAAGGGTGCTCCCATACAAGAAACTGATTTGATTTGATTTTATTATGGATAATGGTACGGAACCTTTTAAGCGCGAGTACAATTCACACTTTGTCGGTTAATTTGTAGTTTGTCCACGAAACATTTTATTTTGAGCCCCGGTTTTCATCAGGTAGAATCCTTGTCTTCATTTACTACTGCCTTATCTGTTTATGCATACGTAACATTATTACTCACCATTGTCGTGTTCTGGTTTGCGTATACGGTAGTCGGTAAACTTACATACTCAAGAATACTCTTTGTGTCTAAGGGGGTGTATTTTTTCCACAAGGAAATCTGTCTCCTTGTGTGTCATCCATGATTTCAAAAATAATAGCAAATGTAATGAAATGAATGAGATGCAATGAAAATTATTAAATGCATTGTCGTGATGGTTCGGAAGGTAGGATAGCCGGTGAACTTTCTCATGCAAGAGGCTTCCCATCCCAGACTCAGGTTGGCAACGCACCATTTCCACCTTTGGTGTTTATAGGCGACGTGCATTTCTTACCATCAGAAAATCTGTCTGCTTGTTTGCCTTCCAATATTATAAAATTAAAAATTAAAATTAAAAAAAATATATTTATTTGCCGAATATTAATCATTATAAAAATCAGCATTCACTTGTCTTATTAGTGTTTTACAACAAAGTTGTGTGGAAAAACACTTCTCTATTACAAACATCACTTTTCTTTCCAGTGATGGAAACTCGGTGCAAGTGTCGGACAACACAGTGTTTTTAATACAGAGGTTGTTGGTTAAGGATCCCAAACATAGATTGCTGGCTGATCAGGTAACATTTTAGAATTTTTGGACATATATAATTCACAAATATTTTTTTATGCATTTTTATACGTATAATTTAGTTTTTTTAGGATTCCGTTACAGAATGACAAAAAATGGAACTCTTTATAGTTAGTATTTTCAAGGTTTATTTCTGTGGCCTGGTGCTAAAAGGGCCAATGTCAATAATAATTATTTTCAGTAATGAGCGTTATAACAATGAATCTAAATAAAGCAGTAAACTAAAATCATACCACAAAAAGGGCTAATGTATACTTTTGTCGTTTTAGTTCTTACTCTATTACTATTAAAGTGAAAAATTAATATATTTAAGTGAATGTTTTGTTTTGTTCTTCAGTGTACGATAAAAAATTAATGCACATGAAATCGCATATTACATTGGCCTTTTTTACATATTAACTTTTGAAATATTGTTAATACACAAACGCCCTTTTAGCACAAAAAATATCATACTTTTACAATAAACTGGTATACAATCTGAAAACTGACTTTGGAAACCTTAGGATCAAGTGTGACCAACCGGTCGATCGCGATCGACCAATCGATCGCTACTACTAGTCCGGTCGATCGTGGCAAAGCAAAAAATATAAATACTTAGAGCATGTAATTAGCGCATATGTATATTAAGTACAGAAGTATGTCATTTGTAGATCGCACTTGTCGTCAGTCAAAAGTCGATCTTGGGTTTAAATAAGTTGGCCACATCTGGATTATACGTATCTGTTTATCTGGTCGTATTTTTTTTATCACCACCCTTTTTTATTAGGTACTCGACCAGCTCTCAAGTATAATAGCTAGCTACGTTGTAATTCCAAACCCTCCGGAAGATCTACAAGTGGTTCCCGACATACCGCTGGACGAAGAGAAGGACAAACCCACACCGACGCAGTCCTCCATGGAGATTGAGAGGAAACCGTTCTTGACGATACCGGACACCAGCACCGAGAGACCCGCCAATGTTAACGTGAGTTCACCGCACACATACACACCTATTTTTAGACAGGACAGGTTTAGATGCCCCAGGAACCCAGTTATTTATCATCAGGAGACTCGCCTGCTTGTACATTATCTTATGACATAACAATTAGAAAAACTTCATTACAGAAAAAAAATTATTCTGTTAGAGATTTTTAAAATTATAATGCTTAGATTTTTTTTTTTTTGGTTTTAACATAATATATCACAAAAAAGGCTTCATATTGATATGTGCACTTCCATTTACAATTTTCCCCGTGCTGGTTAGAATCCCCTGTGTGGAATAGGTAGAGGTGATCATTATTACAACAACAGATAATGTTATAACGCATTTTTCTTACAACCGATAACGAAATTATAATTAAAATATAAGAGTAACAGAGGTAGTAAAAAAAGCTTCTCGTTTCTCCGACTACGATTTTATACCTTTCGCCAACTAATAGCTAATAATATAACAATTTATGACAACAGCTGTTGAAAAATAACACAACAGTATCATTCATTATTGGCATATAGCCGTTATTGCCACTTCTAGGAATAGGCCGTCTGCCTCCCTACCAAACAGCTCGTGAGAGGCGAGCATAGGTTAATTGAGTCACTCAAAGCCTGCGAAAGGATCCATTGCCTTATCTATTCCTGCCGCATAATGACATCGTCGTGTTCCAATGTAGCCGGTAGACTTGCGTTTAAGGCCTAAT